>JARHVA010002541.1:0-15000 GCA_037957365.1 Torreya grandis | reverse complement strand
AATGGACCTTCCTTCCCATGATGTGTTCCCTGTTTATTGGGACCCTTTATAGAGCTATCAGTCTACTACAAAGATTGGGTACTTGTGTGAGAAAGTAGGTAGTACTACAAGATTTTTTTATTCTCCTTTCCTTATCTACTGGCCTACCACACCTCAATGGACCTAGGATATACTATGAAGCCAATTGTGGAGTTTTAGCTTTGAATAAACTAACGAGATGCGTTTTGAATCATGTCTTTTAGTGTGATTGGAATTTTAATAATTTTGAAATATTTTTTCCTTTATAGATCATTGCCTTTTGTTAAATTGTTTGGATTTTAAATTTTTTAAGGATTTTTAATACTCCTCCCTCATACAAATTTGGAATGACCAATCATGAGAAATAGAGTGATACACATGAATGAGTTGTAATCTTAGGCTAAAAGAATCTAAGTAACCAAAGACAAGACTACCTAGGACACTTAGGCTTAATAATGAACCAACATGTTATCTCAAGTCTCAACCATGTATATTATTATTTTGTAAAAAGGGGAATGAAGGAGATAAGGATATATAAAGTGGACCAATGAAATAATAATATAATGAGATTAATTGTTTGATAACTAATCACATGGTAATAGGGAATGACTAAATAGAACTAGGTTTTTAAAACTAAGTCACAATGATAATTAGCCATGAAAAATAAAAATAAGAAATCAAACAATCATAAAGAGACAAGAAGGGAATTTGTAAAAAAAAAATTGTAAGAAGGAAAGAGAAAGTAATGACAAATAAAAACATCCATAAGTAAATAAAAATGACAATATAAGTAATATAGAGTGTAAAAGTAAAGTCATCATGTAAGATAAATAAGAATTTGACACATTGTTAAATGATATAATAAAAGATAAAGATAATATTAGAGCACACATCCAATACAAATGTAAATGTAAAATCACCATACATGTGCTCATAAATAATGATAAAATCATCTACACATAGTATCCAAAACATCAAATATATCTTTATGTAGTTGGATATGAACTGTTGCTAATGTCTCATCTATCTTCAATGAAAACTAGGAAATACATCTCATCGAATATCCTCAATATAAAAAGTAGGAATTTTTTATAGATCATGCTGAGGAGGGAAATTAGGCAAGGGATGCTCAAGAGAATGCATGGGAATGGGCTTTATGGGATATTCTATAATCACTAATGGAGAAGGATCCACAGGTGGATAAGGATCTATAGGTGAAGGAAGGTCCACAGGTGAAGGATTCACATGTGGAGGCATAAAACGAGCCACAAGAGGGGATGAAACCATAGGAGGTGGAACCATGAGAGAAGAAGGATGAGCCTTCTTATGGTAATGACCTATGGGAGGAATGGGAAAAGGTTTGAGAATAGCTATAAGGTGATCCTTAAGGTGTTGTTAAAGGATGCGACAATGATTGATGTGATGGGTACCACATTGGTGCCATAAAAAATATAACTCTCCATACTTAGGCATATACTCATGAAGCAACCTTAACAAAGGCATGGTTTTATTTGAGGAGTGAGGGGAAGAGGGATGCAAAGTATCAAAGTATTATCATAGCTTGAAATAATGGGTGGATGAATGATTATATGTGCCATGAAGGCAACAAAGATGCTTGTGAGTGGTCTTAGTATAAGCACTCATAGGAGGAGGTGTAAAAGGAGTTGAAGGAGGTTAGGAAGGTTCATCAGCCCATTTGGTGGGAAATAGAGCCATCTAAGGTAAAGAAATTAAACCATCATCAAGAGAAGGTGAAGGTGGGGATGGAATGGGACTAAGCTCAACATAAGGAGCAGTGGGATCAAAAGCAAGGATAAACTTAGCAACATCATAATTAGAAATAGGCTCAAGTATAATGAGAGTAGAATGCACTCAACTATTGTAGGAATAGGAGTGGGATTTGAGGCAAGTTCCACTGAGGGAGGGGAAGGATCTACATAAGGCTGAAGAAGGGTAGTACACATTTCAGGTATAAGTAGGTTATAGGGGTCAGGGTGCCTAGAAAAGTGGTAAGGTCTAGTCATAACACAATCCATGAGCATACTCCTATGAAGTTCCTAAAAACCTAGAGGCATTGGTGTCATCTCTACCCTATGATAAATAGGAAAAATAATAAAATTAGGAACTATAAATGAGGAAAAATGTGAAGATACATGAAAAAACCCAAATAAAAAAGAATGATAATGGATAATCTTAGCATCATGGGCCTAAATAAGACCACCTAAGAATGGATCATCTAAGGAATAACCATCATTATAATTATGTGTGTGAAGATCAATGACACATATAGGGATGACCTTCTCATTCGATGAAGTGTGGTGAATAAAATATTGAGTCCTAGTCAAAATGATGAGAATATCATTGAAAAAAGGTTTACAAGAATGAGGCTACAAAGAAGATATATGCTAAGAGATGAGATGAGGTGAGAGATCAAAATTTTTAATCTTTAATTTAATCTCATCATGCTCATCATCATATGAATCTAAGAGGTTAGGGAGAATGCTCCTAATGAGTTTAGGATGACCGTTGTAACCTTTAGTGGAATTGATGATAAAATTGAAGTGTTGACACTCATGAAATGGAACATCAGGTAAAGGTTCAAGAGTAGGAATCTTGAAGACACCTTAGTCTTGGAATTATTCCAAATTCCAAGGGTTATTATCACCCTAAATCCTATAAATGGATCCATTATGAGGGAATTTCACACATTAGCATACAGAAGAAGCAACTAATCTCATATGATGAGTCCACAACCTACCAAGAAAGATATTATAAGAGAGAAAAGTTAAATATCATCATATTCACATGAATATTAAGAGGTGGGAAAGTAATGGGAAGCCACACATAACCTAATAGAGGCATTTTACTTCTATCATATCCTTGGCATGTGTTGTGTGTGGATTTGAGATTGCATTCATAATATCCAAGGGTTTTGATAACATCAAGAGAGGCAATACAAGTGCTTGAACCCTCATCAATAAATGCATGATTGACTTCGTTATCACCTATTTGGAAACTAATGAATAAAGGAAGATCATCCACATGAAGAAAAATCTCATCAAGAATCATAGAATCCATAGGAAATATTAAATAAAAATAAATTTCTATTATTTCATCAACATGTTTGGAAATCTCTTCACATTGTTTTAATATGATATCCTCGAATCCAAATAAGGTTGCTTCACATCCTGCTATGGGAGGAAGAGGGATGCTCAATTCAAACAATAGTTATATAAGATATTTTATATAATGTAGAGAGGTCCTCATAGGATCAAAGAATGAAATTTGGGATGGGAGATTAGTGAGTTTCATAATGGGATCCCACTCATCGTAACCCAAAATAAGGTTGTTATAAATAGGTGCATAATGATTAAGAATATCTTTGGAATGAGGAACCAAAGTGCTTTAGAATTTTTGTTGATAAGAAGGAGAATGTTTAGAATAAGGTTGTAAATTATGTTGAGAAGAAGAAGTGGTTGGTTTAGGTTGGTTTTGAGAATTGGTAGAAGTGTTATTAGAAGCTTGATTATCATTATATTTAGAAGATAGAGTGGTAGAAATAGAATGGAAAGATTTATCCAAGGGATAATTTGTAACTAGATCTTCAAATGTTATAAGGTCATCTTGCCCCAACTCATTTAAATGAGTTGGAGAATAATCCTAGATAACATGGAATGTGTGAAATAATGGAGGAGTGTAGATAGGTTGATAATCAATAAGAGCAACCACCCTTTGCATATTAGTCATGTTAACCACATTCTCTTTAGGAGTGGGGTCAACAAGACTTTCTACATTATTGGTGGAAGGGGTGGGCTTGTCTTGAGTATCTTGATTATGTTAGTGATTAGGAAGAGGGTCTTTGTAGATAGAAAATGAGCATTATCTTGATTTAAGGCTTGAGATTTAGTAAATTATTCATAATCCTTAAAATTAATGTCATAGGATTGTTAACACTTTTGTATGATAGAATCATGATAAAAATTAGGACCAAGAAGAAAATACATAGCTAAATTATGAAGATGCCTACATGTCTCATGAGAATGACCCCAACTAGCATGAAACCAACAAAATTTTTTAGGATCATACCAAGATTTCATATGATGAGTAGGGTCAAGTTCTCATGGTAGAGGCCTACATAGACATTTAAGTAATTCATCTGAGGATAAGGTTTATGAATGCTGATAGTAGTAGGTGAAGATAAATGAGGATTGGTATATTGTTGAGAAGGGGGAGCTAGTTTTGAATATTAGTTAGGAATGACAACTTGAATGGTGTGAATAGTTTCATAAGAATCCATGACACCATCATTGGTAGCATTATGATTTTTTTTCTTGAGTAAAATATGAGGAATCATAGAAGGTTAGGGTGGTTTGAATTGATGCATAAATAATCCTAACATTTGGCTTGGTCAATAGCCTCTTCTAAAGTATGTTGAGAGAGAGAGTGCAGACTAGTTATTATAAATTAGGAAAAAGAGCATTAGTGAAGATATGGAAAAGGTTATCATTAGCCATTTTATGTTCACACTTGCTTGATAAATTCTTCCACCTTTTAACAAAAGCATGGGAAATTTCATTTTCAAGTTGTTTATAATTTATGAAGTGGATGAAAGTGTTTTTAGGAAGATCACTAGATTGAAATTATTAAATTAAAGCATTCACTAAATTTTCCAAACTAGAAATGGAATGAGTTCTAAATTGATTGTACCAATATAAGGCATCACCCATGAGGGTTTTGGATAAGACCTTGGTTGCGGCAAAGGTGTTCAATTTGACCCAATCCTTATAAAGATTTCCAAATGTTTTAAAATGAAGGGTAGGATTATTTGATCCATTATAAAAAATTGTAAGGGTGATACCTCCTATATCAATATTATCAATTTTAGTGGTATGAGGCTCATTTTAAAGATTTTTAATGGTTTTGTTAACCAAAGAAGGTTGAGGGATGAGATTGCCTTAGGAATATCAAAGAGAAGGAGGGGGAACATTTTGATTATGCATTCCCCAAGACGTAGGTTGAGAATGATTTTGAAGATGGAGAAGGTGATTTTGCATTCTCATCATTTTATTTGTGTTATGAGCTTGAAAGTTATTTATTTTATTGAGTGTTTGTAATATGAGTTGGTGGGTTTGATCAACATTATTAGCATTATTTGAAGCATTAGAGTTGGTATTAGTGGCTTGGGTACCACTATTGGAATTGAAAATAACTTGAAAGGAACTATGAGAATGAGAGGCACTAGTGGAATTTTTTTGTTGTGAAGCAAAAGATGGACTAGTGAATGGATGAGAAGAGGAAGGACTAGAATCATGGTTCCTTGGATAGAAAATGATGCACTAGTAGAAGGATTAAGGATAGTGGATCTTATGAGGGGCCCACTAGATGTATAACCTACCATGTTAGTGGAGATACTAGGCATGGAGGTGGAATAAGTTAAAGAATAAGAGGTCATGGTGTGAGAAGGGGTCATAATCAAAGGAAGAGGTTGAGAATAAAATAAGGTAGTACCTCTAAATCCATTTGAGAATGTGGTAGTAGGTGAATGAGGCTCTTTAGATTGACCACTAATCATGAGATGGTAAATGGTAGAAGGATCCTTTCCTCTATGTTGGGGAAATTTGGAGATAAAAAAGAGCATTGTAGGGGTATCCTCTAATTTAGGTTGGTCTTCCAGGGAGAAGAGAGGATTACATTATAAAGAGGTATTAAGAGGTGTCCCATAGTTTTTTGTGTGATTTCCTATATGAACATTACTTCAATCCAAGAAAGGACCCATAATTTTTATATGGGAGACCTTATGAGGATTAATAAAACTCATCATGTTTGTTGAATTCAAATCTGTGTTGTCTTGAAATAGAAAATTCATGATGAAGCAAAAGGACTAAAAACTTAGAAAGAGAAAATGCAAAATTATGGAAACATGAAGTAACAAAAATAAAATTGGGTCAAATGGGTTGACCAAGCATAAGGAACAGGGCCTATAAACTATATAGGGTTAACTGAGTTAACCTAGTACAACAAATAAAGGATAAAAAAGTGTACAAGGTCGACTGGGTTGATCTAGTATAGTAAATAGGGAAAAATTTAATAGCCTATAATAGACTATGTCAATTGAAATTACTATGTATTGAGACAAAAATAATTTTTCAAGTATTTATAAAATCAAGAATTGAAGGGAAACAAACAATCAATTAGATCAATGAGGGTGATCTAATTAAGGCACATAACATAAATCCTTGCACCAATACTAGCCAATACAAGTTTTTCCAATACAAAATACAATTGAGAAAAGAGAAAATGACAATTTGAAAAGTAAAATATAACTAGATGGTCAACTTGAATGTTTTTTACTAATAATATAGTTTTAAATGTAATGGGAAGTTGTCTATAAGCAAGGAACTAAAAAACAATCTAAGCATAGTTTCAGGATGTTTGGACTAAAATAGATGTGTATTAGCAATGATACATACTTTGTATTGGGGAATACTCCCTCAATTCACACACCACAATAATAAGGGTGTGAGGGACTAATCCAAAATATACCATTAACCATGTGTTTATACTTGGCCAAAAAATCAAGTCAGCTTCCCCCTTGGTGATGAAATTCAAGTAGGTATGCCTTGGGTAGATAAATTTTAAAGTGTTTGTTTAATATTTTGTGATTTGGTAGTGTGTATATATAATAAAAAATAGTGAAACTAAATGGTATATTAAAAACCACTTAATTAGACTATGTGATCTATTCTAAGCATGAAAGTAACAAGAAATGAAAATGTGAGCTAATTACTAACATATAAAGGTTAATTCCAACTTTGAAACATGATACAGTGTTGATGTAGTCAATAGTGTATGCATAGAATATAGAATAGGGTTGATAGTGTCACCTCTATATTTTGGAAGTAAAGATCTAAAAATTAACAAGGTTGATATAGTTGACCTAGTTATCCAAACAACACACAGAATAGAGAATTGGGTCAACAGGGTCAATCCAGTTGAATGTATAAGGGAATTTTTAAAGACTACAAATTATGAAAGTAAGGACTCTAAGTAAAGAGAGAAAGGATATAAAGTAACCTTGATGAGCCTAAATATGTAAATAAATGAGATTTCCATAAAAGAACCTTGATAAATGCTTGAAAATCCTACTAACAAGGTCAATTAGGTCGATCCATCTTTTTAAAATCCTATTATTAAGTGCCTAAAATGTATAAGGTTGATTAGGTCAACCTAGTAGTCTACATTGTATGTCTAAAATTATGAAAAATTATACTAGGTTGATCCAGTAGCCTGTACCTAAAAAAGAATTTGTATAAAAAGAACAACTTCGTTTGGATGTGACTATGTGTTAAACCTATGCATAGAAGTTAGAATTGTATCGATGTAATCAACCCAGTATGGTAAATATATGATAAAAAATAAGGAAAAATAAATAAACAAATCCTGCAAGGGTTAGTTCACATTGGGTTCATGAGAATGTATGCAATCAAAAATACATCATGTCTATAAATCAATCCTAACTCAGATAAGATATAGCATACCAACACTTTCAATTAGGAATAAATTTGTTAAGTGGGATCATGACCAATATCGGGATCTAATAGAACAAATTAGGGGATCTCTTATCATAATACACCATGCTAAGTAGGGTTACAAAGCTTCCAATCTAACATAACCACATAATAATCCTAAGGGGGTTCTAGGTTTTGATACTTTATTTAATCTAATAACAAGTAAAGTAAATATAATATAGTGCCTACCAAAGCTTGTGACACAAAGTGGGGGTTATAAATAATAAAAATAAACATGCATAAAAGATATATTCTAAAGTCAATCCATATAAAATTCTAATACATGAAAGAGAAGTGCAAATGCATTATCTATCTACTCTTATAAAGGAAAAATAAATATAGGAATACTTCCCTTTGAAAATAAACCCACTGAGCCTCAATCTCTCCCTTGGCCAAGGTGCTCTGTAAGAGGTTGTTGTGGTATGTAAGGATGAAAAAGATAAATGCGCTCTAAGCTACACAACCTATCATTTCATCCAAAATACTTCTCCACAAGACACAATCCATATCTCCAAATAAAGTATGGAAACCTAAACATTACTTCTCAAGTAGAATGGTCAATAAGTATATGTTTGTTCACTCTTAATTTTTTTGCTTCTCATAATAAATTATGGAAATGAACTTGTATTTATAGGTGGATTTTTCCATAAACCCTTCCAAAAATGTCAACTGATAGGGTCGACCCAATCAACCCAGTATACTTTTGGATAATAATTCACTAGGTAATGAGCTAGGTTGGCCAAAGGTCAACTAGCTCCTAAGTGAAAAATACCTTGAAATTTTAGAAGGTCAACCTAGTTGACCCAATACAACCTACTAAAAAAAGGGAATTTAGGTGAGGAATAGGAGCATACAATGTAGAAAATGCCTAAAATGGGTACAATAGAGAAGAATAAGCTTAAGGTTAATGGTTTTTAGGAGATAAGTGTGTAGATAACAAGTGGAAAAAGGGACAACAATCCTAAAAAGCACCAATGGTCTGTGCACCCCTTTCTTGGTGTACCCCTTAAGGCATGCACTCAGAGAGATTGAGAATCAATGTGTTCTTACAAATACAAAGTGTTAGTAATTGATAAAAATTTGAAAATATTATGTGTATACATATTTTACATGTATAATTTTAATGAGATTAACATATAGTGCTATTTTTAGATGTATATTTTTATACTTCACTTGAAAAATTATGCCCTCCCCATCCCAGTATTATTTATCCTTGTATCATCCTAGTCCCAAAAGGAGAATAATTTGGCTCTTAAGATTAATAGGAAATTTTGAGAAGCTCTTCTTAACTTGGTCTTGATGTGAAAATCTTGATTCTTCTACAATTTCGTGGATTTTGTAAGTCATGTTGTCATCCTAGTATCTTAGTTATTATATTATGCATGAGTTATATTTTTAATTCAATTATTAATATTAATCTATCGCTGATTTGAATATCTTTTACATGATGATTATGATCCCCCTTTGTAGATGTGCAAGAGAAATCTGAAAAATGTAGAAACCTTTGTTTATGAATGTTTAAGTTTATTCTATTTTGATCCCTTTGACTCCTAACTATTTTTTATTATTGGTATGATCCAACATCTTGTAGTAGACATTGGTCTTTTGATTTCTTGTCTAAACTTAGGTCAAGTGCTAGTCTTGAAGATTTTTCATCTTGTGTGGTTCATAAACTTTATTTTATACCCTTCATTTCCCTCTTTTATGTGTTTATTTTGGAAGTCATATCCACCTGAGTTAGAACCATCATCTTTCCACCCATATCAATTATATATAGGCTCACCCATATCTAATTCATCTATAGTAAATAATTTATGTTATCATTACCATTCCACCACTAGATGTTTATAAAACTAAATACCCTATAAATCATGCCTTATATTTAAATATATTTATTTATCTTAAATTTTTAGAGGCTACCTAATAAGGTTATTTAGGTGTGCATAAAACCCACATCAACAAATGTGCAAGTCAATCAAGATACTGTAGTATTTAAATGAAAAATTAATTCCACAATATTAGATGGATGGATTATACAACTTGAGCACTAATTATAAGTTAATAATTTCACTAAAACAAATAATATTACCTTAATAGTGTTTTATATGTCCATTTTAGTGTCACATTGGTGGTAAATATTCAATGCATAACATGAATAAAATTATGACCTTGTGGATACTTGGAAGTATTTTTTCAATGCCTAGAAAGATGAGTATTACCCCCTAAAGACTATGATTATGAATACATAAATTTATAATATTTTAACCATAATAAGGATAAGTTATGTTGAATATTATATCAATATTATCCATGAATAATTTTTGCTTCTACACAAGAACTTGATAGGGTAACATAAGGTGTTAAAATACATCAATAAAATCTCACCTTATATCAACATAAATATACACCTCTTTAACTATAACACTGTAGATAAATCATATCATAATTACACAAAGAAAAAATATTGGGAAAATATGAAACATAAGTTATCTTCTTAATCTAGCATCATGTACAAGAGCCATCCTACACAAAACATACCATCTAACCCTGTCACACATAAATAGAGCATGTCATGCAAGATGGTGTAACGTAAAAATACTATGCCATATTAGACAAAGGTAGTCAAAATCAATATCACAAGTGGTGACATTGATACCATAAAATTTCACATAATGATTCTAAATTCCATTTCCAAAATTGTTGATTATGCAGTCTACATTAGGTCTCATGCTAATGGATGACACTAATCCAAATAAAACTTATTTTATCACCAACACCACTACCATAAATACCTATACATAATAGGATTTCCACTTCAATACCATGTTATCATTGATATAGGGATTCATAATAACATCATTTCACAAGTTTCAACCCATCACTTAGGACTTGCCATTGAAGTACATCATAAACCATACACTTTGGGTTAGATTCAATAAGGCAATAATATACAAGTTTAATATACATGCAATTTCAAGTAAAAATTCAATCCCATGGATTATATAGTCACATGTGATGCCACTCCATTTAAGGTTTGATACATTTTAATTTTAAGTCTATGTTTATATGATCATAATTCTACATATCAATCTAAGCTATAATGATAGAATATGCACATTAAATATAAAAAATTAAACCTTATGGAGTCATATTCAATGACCAAAATCACTTTGACCTCTATCAAAAAATACCACAAAACATTTAACACATGTATACATTTTTTATACTCATGTTTTTTTGAGAAGCACTAGCAAACGAGAGCAAGTATGCATTAATAGTACACCATGCTACACAAACACCATTGCATCAACAATAAATCAGTAAGATACTATACCAACCATATTTAGAGATATAAAGGGTCTACTAAAATATTTCATAATGAACCATCACATTTATTTACTTATTTAATCGCCTCTTCGAAAGGGTATATTATACTTTATGCCCATTTAGGAGAATGATGAAGTGTTGCACTAGATCTAATAGCTTCTTGATTAAGGAAATATCAAGACTAGATCTTCTCCTTATGGGAGACCAATAGTCCTTGTACCAGATAAATATGGTCCATGGAATTTAGGCATTGACTACCATGTGCTAAACAAGATAATAGTGAATAATAGATACCTAATCTATAAATATTAATGAGTTCTTCAACTATTTTGAGGTGCAAAATACTTCACTAATATCAACCTAAAGCTAGGCTATCATCAAGAATCAATCCATCAAAAATATTTTTGTAAGACAACATCAAAGATATGGGAGGTATTATATAAATGATTAGTTATGAATTTAATCATGACTAATGTGTGAAAAATAATCATGTTCTTCATATATGATCTCCTCATACTCTTCCTCAACTCATCTTCATTATCTACTCGAATGGAATCCTTGTCTTTAATAAGAGTTGTGAGGAACATGTAGAACATAACTATGCATCTTATACACATTACACAAATACAAGTTTTAATCCATACTATAAAAGTGTACATTTGGCATTACATATATTTAGTACTTAGGCTACATCATTGAATACACATATATCCATGTAGATTGATATAAGATAAAGGTAGTCCAATATTGGCCAACTCCAAGAAATATCACTAAATTGAGAGGTTTTCTTATATTTTCTAACTTATACCACATGTTTCATTGTAATTTATTTCACATATCAAGGTATCCCATTTTTATTATTCCTACCAAAGTATAATTCTTATGGAAACATTAAAAAAAGTACTTTTTAGGAGCTTAAGAAGTGCCTTTGCACAAAAATTATTCTATAAATGCTTGACATTTTCCACTCCTTCAACAATCACATAAATTAATCTGAATATGCACTTGATATGGTACATAAAATGCACATTCAATCAACTATCAATTAGATACATCTAATTACATGGTTTAGTGGTTCTCTATGTATGAGAAAGAAGTTTTGTGTCATTATGCAAGTAGTAAAGTAGGGACACCAAGTAGTAAAGTAGGGGCACCAATACATATTGGGTAAGGAGACAACCATCCATTATTATCATAATCCACTTCAATTCATGCATATGTAAATTAACTTGGAGAATAAATGACACATGAAGTTGATGAATTACTTGTAATAATCCCATCTAGTGATAAAATAGAAGAATGGAAATGAAAATAAAGTCAAAAATTATCATAGTCAACCATCTAAGGGTAAGAGAAGATTCTCTATAATCTTGGATGTCTATAAAATACACCAAGATAAGAACATGGTTTAACATATCCAAGACATTATAAACACTACAACATCCCTTCTTCTATCTTCACATGCACACAAAAATTGAACATCACATCAAATCTTGCATTCATTATTGTACCTCCAAACCCATGAATAGGAAGCTAGGACTTTACACACCTTTATATTTTCCATCTAAGTCATGGGAAACCAACATCATGAATTTCATGATTGGATTGCCTATGAGAAAACACCAAAATTATTCTACATTTGTTATATTTGATAGGTTTTATAAGATATCCATCATGGTTTCTTTAAATAATAGCATTAATGCATAGGAAACTACATGATCTTTCTTCAAACATGTTTTGGTTCATTTTGGTTTATTAGTATCCATTGTGTTTGACCATTACTCATAGTTTGTTAACAACTTTTGACAATATTTGAGGCATATGATAGATACATAATTATAATAGTCTATAAATATTCATCCCCAGACCAATGGAGGATATAAATTTATCGATTGTACACTTATTCATCTATTATGAATGTACAATAATAAGTACACATGTAATTGGGATGATGAAAGAGAATCCAAGGGTTCATGTAATATTTCATTAAAAAAAAAGAGTGGGATGTTTTTATTTTTATTTTTGGTTAGTGATATTTTAAACCTCTTATATTGATGCTATAAAATACTCCTTTATAGTGAGAAAATTGTGGACATTGTTTGTCTATTTATATCAATTTGCATGGAATATTAATACATGGAAATTTATTAAAAATGTTTATTAAACTAAGTTATTAATTATATGATGAAATTTGGTGAGGTTATAGTATTTGACACATAAAATTGATGCACCAAATTTGATAACATTTGGAGTTACCATGGAATTTTGTTAGACTGTATCTATAACACTTGGAAACTTTGTTATATTTTTTAGATAATAATTGGATGTTAAAATTTGGATAACTCATAATACCTAATAATTAAATACCATGTTTCAAATTCAAACTAATTTATAGTTACAATAGTAATGTACCATCTATTTCTGTTAATTTGTGTCATATATCTATAGTCTAAAACACTTAGAAAGAATGGTTATTCAAATGTAGTAATAATTGTATAATGAAATATATTGAGGCCATATTAAATGAAACTTAAAATATATGATTAAAATTTTAGGTCATTTAAAATTAAATAGGAAATGTACTTCCTAATTCTATCAAACCATGTCTACAAAACTTGACAAGATGGTTCTCTTGTTGTGATAAGAGTTGGATTTACAAATTTGGTGTTATGATATTACATGACATCTAAAAAATTTATACCAAATTATAGATCATTTTTAGCTACATAAATAATATATTATCCATTTATATCAATTGATGTTATTTTTATAGTCTATGACACTTGGAAAGATGGTTCTTTACTTGTGGTAACTTGAAGTAATAATTTAATGGAAAATTTTGGTTATATGATAAAAAATCATTTAAAATATTTATTTCAAAATTTAGGTCAATTAGATAAACTTAATTAAATTTATGATAGTTTTTTTAACTATCATTTGGCCTAAAAATGTCACCTAAGTACCCAAGAGACATTACTAACGATTTGGTGTTTGATCATGAAAACTAAAATACACGTAACTATTGTATGTTATGTGGAGATTAAGAAGGTTCAATATACACCCCATGAATATTTGTATATACATAAGAATACATAATTTGTTTAAAAACCCAAATAATTTGGGGGGGGGGGGGTGAATTAGTGTCTTTAAAACAATCATTCAATTCCACTTAAGCATACATGAACCATTCATACAAACATGAACATCTAGCAAAGCATATGCAACCATACAATATCATGAAACACATTACATATGTGGGAAACCATTAAAGGTAATAAAAAC
Organism: Torreya grandis; assembly: GCA_037957365.1. Lineage (NCBI taxonomy): Eukaryota > Viridiplantae > Streptophyta > Pinopsida > Cupressales > Taxaceae > Torreya > Torreya grandis. The sequence goes on along the minus strand of JARHVA010002541.1, from coordinate 805 downwards.
CAATGATATATACAAATAATAATTAAATTTCTATAAGACAAAAAACCAAACTTTAGTGAAGCACCAACTTCACATGGAGCACCAACTGAACTAGTTAAACACACCACTTAACTGGGCTTTAACAAGCACCAAATTGTAAGGAGGAACCAACCCCCTAGATGACTCAACACCAAATAATACATCTAAAACCTTTTATAATTTTAATAAAACCTTATTTCTCACACAATATATGAATATGACCTTATTTATATCTTTCACCTCTTCTATCCCTCTCAAACTACCTTCTAGGTTTCTTTGCTAAACTAGGTCTCTTCAAGATAGATTAGGCCATATGACCTTGATATTCATCTAAATTACCCCTATTATATCTTCATGATATTTTTTAGACACCCCTATAATGGTCTAAAAGACCTCCTTTATCTCTTTAATATGTTATATCCTTCATTTACATTCTCAATATCAGTAACTAGCAAGTTAGGCCTATTAGGCCTTATTCTTATACAATCCTCTAGCTCACACCACCCTACTGGTTTGGACATACATAATTTCAAACTTTTATTTAATTTAAATAGGAATTATAACAAATTTCATACATGAATAAATATTTAAAATATGTCTTACATAACTTAAAATACCAAAACCTCTTTTAGGTCTTAAGGAGACCTAATTCAATTAGAGCCTTCTAGTACATGTTACCCTTTGATTTCCTTGGAATGATTTCAAAAATCACACACAATAGGAAAATTTAATATGAAAATAAAATATAAACTTAATAATATCATCTTATTTCCATGAAACTTTTCAT
>JARHVA010002540.1:2410000-2499583 GCA_037957365.1 Torreya grandis | reverse complement strand
ACATATGGGTTTGAGCATTAAATCTATGGAGATATGGAGGGAAAATATGGGTGGAATGATGTATGTAGAGGCCATGATTTTTTCTACTTTTTTTAGTGGATTGGATCCTCAAAAGTACATGCATGGCTGCCTAAATCATTTAATATAGATTTATTTTCATAATTTAGGGTGAGAAGCTTCCTGACACATATAGGCTATAAATGTTTATATTTAAAATTAAAACCATGGTTGGATGTACGTATTCATATAATGGAAAGGTATTTTAAAATCATGTATTTTTATATGGTGATCCATGCCATGAAAATTATGGTTAAATTTGGAAAGTGCTCCTAGAGCATTAACATTTTCCTAGGCTTATGAATTTGTAGATAATGTCTTAAATGAAGGTCATATTTTTTAGCTAATTGAGGCCCACATTGATGTTGCCATTGAGAATTAATTGTTTAGAATATACCTCTTGAAAGAGAATGAAATGTTCTTAAGTGAACACTCAATGAATTTGTAATATAAAATATTGTCTCTTATATAACATAATAAATAGTCCAAGAATATGGTTTTTAGTGATGGTAGAGGAAGAAGATGAAAGAGCATCCTAGAGATTCAAATCAAGTGAAAAAAATAAAATATTAATTTAATTTAGGCCCTTATATTTCAGGGTGAGGAACATTACACACTAGTAAGAAATGACACATTTAGTAAAGGCATTGAGGGTGATTTTGTCAATAGTGGAATAATTATTACCATTGGAAATACACAAATGTAAAATATAGTTAGGTGGATTCTATGTTTTCAAAAAAAATCTATAAAACATTATGATTGTTACAAAATAGCCTGATAAGAGACTATATGGCCTTCAGTAACATCCTAAGGTAACACATTCGATGGAGACACTATAACATTTCCTTTTTTTTAACATTACGATTGATTCGAAGCTATAAGATGTATTAGAAGAGAAAATACAAACAAGTAAATCCATGGTTGGAATGATTGATCATGCGGTGTAGACTTTACAATTGTTACAACTATTGAAAATGTTACAAATAACTATAAGAAGCCCTTTTATGTTGCATAGTAAGATAGATGTTAGTGTTAGGTCGCATACCCATATGTTGGTTTGTGTATGGATACAGTTACTACGTGGTTAAAACTTCATTTACCATGATTACCTTGGTCATAATTATGATCTAGTTCATAAATTTTAATACATAGGAAAGGGTTTGAAGTAAAAAAAAAAATAGTCAAGTGGTTCCGAAGCAAGCGGCAAAATTACATGATATGAATATCTAAACATGGGAACTGAAATTCCAATTAGGGGGATATAAAAAAATACATAATATATTTTTATATAGTAAGTTTTTTAAATTTTAGTTTATTTCAAGAAATTGAAGTCTTTATAAAATAACATAAAATTATAAATGTATTTAAGGTTGTATACATATTTAGTTAGAGAAGAGAATGGAGTTCCATAATGATAAGTAGAAGAGATTAGTTAGGAATAAATTTATTAAAATAAATGTATTAAAATGGACCAAAATATTATCCACTTGATTAAATAGGACCTTTCATCGAAGTGTCTTTGGACAATACACATTCAACTTGATGATAATTAGCATAAGAATTGGCAAGGGAATTTATTAAAAATTGGAATTATAAATAAATTAGATAAAATATATGTGTGTTATGTGGAGGGAAAGACAATTTGAAGAATCGCTTATAAATTTGAAGAGTCAATTAAGAAGTTGAGAAGATGCTTGTGTTTATTTAGAGGAATAATTAAATCATGAGAAACATAAGATTGTATGGTTAAAATATTCAGTCTATGGCCTATGAGCCATGGCACTAATTTTAAGAAGTCTATAATAAATGGATATTTCCTTTAATAATTGTTTTTAGTTGTTGAATGTTGTATCTGTATCCTTCATGAATTTGAGTCATATTTTTTTTAGTATGAAACCAATCATTCTTTCATTCAAATTAATTATAGGTTAGCTTTAATTAAATATCACTAATAATGGTTCAATGAGTGTTGACATTTGAAACATGTTCATATGATTACTTGGATAGATAGATTTGGAACAATGGTCATATGAGATAATTCAAAAATTCATAAAAGAGGAGGAAAATAGAATGGAAAGATTTGTGATAGAGGTTATAATTGAACATATACATGGTGAGATATACAAAATATTTTGGTGTGAATTTCCTAGGTTGCCAGGTATATGGTTGTTAAAAATTGAGTACTATTACTTCAAGCCAAGAGAGATAAAGTACTTTTTTTGGTCTAAGTAACATATAAAAAATATTTATAATATGGACATTAATTATATGCACATAATAGATAATCTATTAATTAATACCATCAAAGGATATATCACTAACTTTTCTATGAAAGGGTACATTATGTTTGAAGCTAGACATGATTTGTGTCTTAATAGGTATCAAAGGAAAATGTCTACAGTGACTACCTACTGTGCTTGAAATGTTAGATGTGGAAAATGCCATAGTGCCTATCCTAGCTAACATGGAGTAGTCACTTCATGCATTATGGGGATGTGTGTAATGATGAATAAGTGAGAATAAAAACTTGAACTTAAATCCATAAGATATAATACATAGAGAATCATAGAAACAAAATAAATAAAGGAAGATCATATAGGAAATATATATTATGTAAATGAGGGAACAAGAGGACCAAAAGAGGATAAGGTAGAAATGAGAGCATAAAAATGGACAAATATTAGGAATTATATTATGAGGAGATGGAATAGAGTAAAAAGAGAGTATATGAGTAGCTAGATTAGTTAGAATGAAGATTTAGATCATTGTTACAAGGGATAATATTGTTTGAATAAGAGAATGAACAATATTGTGAAGAAGTTATGTTAAATCTCAAGAGTAAAATAGGTTTGTAATCATCTAAAAGTGGTATTTAGATGTTAAGAGTGTTATTTGAGACACCCTATTCATAGCTTAGCCCTAGACCTATCCTAGAGCCTTATATCACACTTTTATAGACTTTGTGTAGACCATAGGCATCCCTAGTCATCCAAAACATAGTCTCAGACCTTCATTCCCAAATCTTGGCCCTTAATACCAAATATCCTACCAATTGGAAATTATCACCACATTAAGGACACTAGAACCACATGACGCTAGTGTCCCCAACATAGCACTAATGTCCCTTGCCCTAACTCTCCTAAACAAATGTATTTTCAAACATGTAACCCTCATAATATCAACCTAAGCACATTTTATTATCCACACAAGCTATGATACACTATAAATACAAGACTCGTAGATGTATATCCACTAGATGGAAAATACATATAAAAATCTTATTCAAACACGAAACAAGTTGAGTACAATCAAGGTTATTAATATTTATTCTTCCCTACTTATGCATACTACCATAGATAAAACTTCATAAGCCTAAATTTCAAAGATTTCCGATCTCAAACACACTCAAGGAATTCAAGGCCACTATCATTATAGCATTCACTTGAACTTGTACCAATCACTAGCTGGGAGAGCTATATCTAGCTTGATCCCTCCTCAGGGTATTGGTATGCAGGCAACTCTCTTCACAATAGGGTGTTGAGGATGTCTATCTTATCCTACTAATGAACAAATATTTTTACCTCATGCCATACTTATAAGGAGGATTATGGTTTGCGACATAAATAAGATATTACAAGAACAATACAATGTTTAAACTTTTGTGTGCGTAAGAACAAAACCTAGAAACATAAACACATGTTCTCTTAGAATATAAGAAAAACCCTGAATAAAGGATACTAACACCACTTTTAGGATGCTAGATCCACAAGGCACTATTGTCCAAGAGGGATGTTACTATTTAGTGGAGGATCTAATTCATGGATCTTACTTAAAACACTCAAATCTATCCATAACCTAATTTTCAACAATCAAATCTTTCATGATAGGTATTTTCTAGATAAGTCTCTATTTGCACATATTTATTACTATTTTTAGAAATTCAAAGAAAGTTAAATTATGTAACAAATAGATGGTTATTTATATCATATTATTTCAATGATTTAGACAACTCAACCCTTTATTCAAACTTAAGATTTATATATTAAAACCCTAAATGGTTAAAACATTTAGCAAACCTGACTTATTTTGAATATTTATTAAACCCCTAGTTTTGCCCAGGGTTTACCTTCTCTCAATTTTTTTCAATAAATTAGAGTTAAAAAGTCATATATTTTTTATTTTTGTATATAACTAAGCTCTTTTAATCAATATCACATTAGCATTTCATTTATTTAAATATAAGTTAAATATTTTGCAAAATAACCCTAATTTAAAACCATAGCCTTAACTAAACATGGGGTATACATTTCCAAAATTTAGATTTCAGATTCATGTATCTTATAACTTGTTTAATCATGATTATAATGACAAAATAAATTAATCATTTTTTGTTTCAAATTTTATTACTTTCATTTTCATGTTTGTTCCTTTTCATTTGGAATGAACTTAGAAAATACATAAACACATGCATATATGATGCTGTATATCAATTGAAATGTATGTCATATCTCATAACATGTATATTTCTCCTATGTATAATTCCTTTAACAATCAAACCCATACATATACATGATTTATCACATTATCTAACAACTATGTTTTAAATTTTAATGTTATATCTTATGCACATGAAAGAATCTCCTTTTCCTCATCATATTCATGAGGATGATAGTTACTTTCCCTTTAGCCAAGTATATGCTATGATTCCTTCACAAGATTAAGTATCCTATACCAATGTCACTATTCCCCATACTCATCCTATTTATGCCTCTTACCTATAGGGTGTGTTCCTACTTGTTCAATCAGAAACAACTAGGCTTTGCATTTGTGAGACTCTATGTGATCAAAATATTAGTATTAGAAAGATAATTTTAGATTTACAAAACTAAAACCAACTATTACATGAAAGTATTACATCATTATAAAACTAGTTTACAAGATAAAGGCCTATAGGTCAAAATAGTGTAAATCATGTATATGCATCTTCCCCTAGTCAATTTGTGTCAGACAATGTTACATATCCAAATCATATATCACAATAAAGTACATCTATAAATATTGATTTAAAAAGCATTCAAAGTTAGAATAAATTTCAAGTGAGATACTAATGGAAATGATTAAAGTTGAGTTGATCAACCTACCCCATCTACACTAAGTAAGGAGATCTAGATGTTATTTTGTATATCATAGAATTTATGGGCACCACAATGATTAATGTTTAGAATTAAAAAGGAAAATACAATAAATAATGGATATAAATGACTCATATAAGCACACTTCATCCAAACAACATATAATGACACATCTATAAATTCAAAAAGGGCCAAATTTAGAAATGATATAAAAATGGCTACTAAAGCATAACTCATAAAAATAAAAGGTTCATAAAACATAATCAGAACAAGAAATAGTACAATAATCACAAGTAAAATATGTAAATCTACCTCTCTAAAATGAGGCTTAATGTTCAAAATGGTATGATTTTGGTCAAAAATATTTACATCAATTTGAGTATGATGGTCAAGGTTTGGGAAAGTAAGCCCAAGGCATCACTACTCATATTCTATCAGTTGATAACATTGTTCAATAGGGTTTGGGATTTACTAAACTTTCTAAGACACATTATTCACATATATAATTTATGAAGGTAAAACATCCAAATACATAGGAAATGTTAAAAAAAGAAAAAGATCTTGAGTTTGAAAATTCAAAATCATTTGTACAAATAAGCATTCTTAAAATGGGTCTTCTATAAAAATAGCCTCCACAACATCGTATGTCTACAATAACCATAATTTCAAAGGGAAAAATCATAATAAATATGACAAAGCACAATTTAGAAAGGTCAACTCCATAGTATGAGTAGATTCCCTCTATCATTCTAGGTTATTATGATTTTGATGATGAATAATAATCATATTACTACTAAAACAACATTTAACTAAAGCATAGCATTCACATTACATGAGATATTATCGTTCTTATTTTTGACATAGGCAATAGTGATAGTAAGTCTCCCACGAGACTCATCAGTTAGTATGGTTTGTTTTTCCTTGTACATACTTTCTTCACTAATGTTCTTTATACATAGTTTATTTTCATTTGCTTGTACATGTCTTATATATATAATATAAAAATCATATAACATGCCAAAACATAAAAAACATTCAAATATTCCTCAAAAAACATAAAATTTATAAATTATATGCATTGTTATGTTTACATTTATTATATTTTCTAGATGTTACATATGATATCCATCTTAGTATAATTATTTTTATCATATATACATGCTTCACTTATTCTTGTCGAGTGCTTGTAGATTACATATAGGACTCAATCCCACTACATTGATCCAGACTTACTAGCATCCACACACTAGTGGCATATACACCAATACAAGTTTATCCATTTGATACATATTCCCACTCTAGGCCATCTTATACATAGATTATATTACTAGGTTCTATCCTTACATTCTAATTTTAGCACTGTTATATCTTAATATTAATCATTACTACTCATACTTAGATTTTTTTACCAGCTATCACTAGTTTAGACTCAACATATGTACATCCTATAATTTACATAGATTTGTACTACATCCATACATACTTTCATTTCTAGATTTCCTAGTTCAAACTTGCTTATGTTTTCCTATGCTTTTTCTATTTGAGGGTATTTGAATATGCCATTGTTATTTGGCTCTATACCACTTCTATTCATGTATGCCTTGGACATGTTCCCATGTCCCTTGTGTGTAATTTCTTAATTATTATATGGACATTTTAACATCTCCTTCTATGTGGGTTTAATAAAAAATTCTTATTACATGAATTTGTGGACATTTTAACATGTCCTTGTATGTTTTTTATTCTTATATTTAGTGACATGTACCCATGTCCCTTGTATTTTAGCCCTTTATCCTATTTTATAAGCCTCATGTATTGTTTATGTATTCTTTATTGTATGGATAATCACCATGACAATTATCATTTCTTGTTACACACACTAATTTTTTATTCCATGAGGGAATTCATGCATGTACCCTTCCAACTTGGGTGTCATGATGGACATCATGCCCCTCCCCTTAGGTAGCTACTCAATTTTTCTATTATACAAATTGATTACATTTATATTGACACCCTTGTGCAATGTTAGATACAACATACATCTTACACTACATAATTATGCTCATATTCTCTTACATTCTAAAATTATGTTTTCACATTGTATTGGATTATCACATTGTTATCATAAATGTCCTAGCTGAGACATTTTATATATCTATTTCTTTTAAACATAGTTATTACACATGTTCCATAACTACCCTCAAAATAGGTGGTATTAATAGGGGTTTTTCATAGAGATCAAGGTCTTACATTGCATTCATGAAACATTTTCAACACACATGCTCAATTTTAGGTAATCAAACATAGGTAAGACAAAAGAAAAATAGGGACTCAAAAATTAGTTTAGAGACTCAAAATTTAGACTAGGCAAACATTAGAACCCAAATTTGGACACTAGAAACACATGGTGATACTATATAAGACATGGTGCTCCTATCCAATATACCCAATTTTAGGTTAGTTGAGATGAGTCAAAATAGTACACTAGGTACAACACAAGTTTACATAGATACAACTACAAGTTTGATAGTTATGCTTAGATTTAGCTCATATTCACACTAGTTCACTTTTGATTCTTACCAATTAGACAAATTATGGGAATCGTGTGCAACATGATCATTCCCATTTTTAGTTTAGATACACATATATAATTATTACATACTCAATTTAGAATCAATATAATTAGATATCATATTGGGAGTATGTGCGTAGAACATAATTTCTATATGCTCAATTACACATAGGTTGATCAAATTGAATGAAAAAATACATGTCATTATCTATGTTATATACACTTGAAATAATATTCTAATATGTCACCAGTTTCATTCTTTAATCCATCTATTATGGTTGGTATTCTTGAGTGGCCTAGAGTTGTGTAATGTACCTGAGTGGCCCCAGATCTAATATATCTAATAATATATTTCTAGTAATCTGAGTAGTTTAATTTCATATTCATCTACTACACATGAGTGTTAAATAATGGAGTCGTATTATACCTTATTTATTGATACATTGACATGATAAGGTTAAATACACTTACATTTTAATCCAAGTTGCTCATAGGGCATGATCCACTAAGTAGCGGTGGGAAATGATGGAGTCAAAATAGGATTGATTTATTTAGTCACCCACATATGAGTATTTATTAAGCTATCAACATAGTCTAATGTATTCAACTATTTGATCACTATATACATGCACACATAGAGGTTATCACTAGTTTTATGCATTAGTTTGCATACCTAATGAGGTGTATTTATTTCTTTCCCCTTTACCATCTATTTACTCAGTTACTTTATTCATCATAGTATTTTGCTTTTGATATCTCTTAAATAAGGACCAATTTATGCATATTTCATTGTAATTCATTCTTTGGATCATGCTTCACATATGTAGACCTAGATTCACATACTCAAACTCAGCTACATGGGCTCCACTTCCTAGGTAAGTGTACGTACACCTTTTTTCCTTTATACTAGTTATTTTTCTATGCTACATTTATAACATAAAGATGTGAGGGGGGGAAATGTAATCACCTAAAAGTGGTATTTATATGATAAAAGTGTTGCTTGAGACACTTTATTCCTATCTTAGACCTAAACCTATCCTAGATCCTTCTATCACACTTGTTTAGCCTTTGTATAGACCACAAGCATCCCTAATTAGCCAAAACATAGTCCTAAACATTCATTCCTAGATATTAGCACTTCACGCCCATTAGCCTACTAGCTAGATATTAGTGCCACATTAAGAACACTAGAGCCACATGGCACTAGTGCTGCTTTCCCTAACTCTCCTAAATAGATATATTTTTAAAATTATAACCCTCCTAAGGTTTAACTAAACAAATTTTATTATTTTCACAAGTTACAAAACACTATAAATACAATAATCTTAGACCTATATCAACTAGATAGAAAAAAGATGTAATCCTATTCAAACAAGAAATAAGTTAAGCAAAACCAAGGTTATTAATCCCTATTCTACCCTATGTATGCATAATACCATATAAAACTACCCTAATCTTAGATTTAAAAGATTCCCAATCTCAAGCACACTCAAAGCATTCAAGAACACTATCATTCTAGTACTTATACCCAACACTAGGTTAGATAATTACATCGGGTTTGATCCCTCCTTAGAGTATTGGAATGTAAGCAAGTCTCTTCATAGTAGGGTTTTGAGGATGTAGAACCTATCCTACTAATGAACACACATTTTTAGATCATCCCATAATTTTAAGGGGGATTAAGGTTTGAAATATAAATAAGATATTACATGAATGACATAGAGTTCCAAATTTCATGTGCATAGGAATAAAACCATAAAAACAAGCATAGGTGCTCCCATAATTTAGGAACAACCCTTCATAGAGGACACTAGTTCCATTTTTGGGACACTAGAGCCATATGGCACTACTATCCAAGTGGGGTGGTACAATATAAGAGAGGATCTGACTTAGGGAACCTATTGATGACACTTAGCTCTATCCATAACCTAGTTTTTAGCACTCAAATCTTTCATGATAGGTGTTTTCCAAATAAGTCTCTATTTTCACATATTTATTACTATTTTTATAAATTCAAAGTAAGTCAAATTTTATAACAAATCAATGGCTATTTATTACATATTATTTCATTGATTTAGACAATTCATCCCTTTAATCAAACTTAGGATTTACAAAGTAGAACCCTAAAATGTTAAAACAAGGTTCAATTTTAGATGAAGCAAGAGTCACAAAAAATATCATTAATTTCAATGGTAAACATCCCATCTACCTAATTTATCAATAGAAATAAAAATAAAAAGTGCATAAGCTGGTAAAAATAACAAGTTATTTTATTATTTAATAGATAATTTTTAAAAATATAGTCAATCCATTAATAGAGTGTTGGATAAAAATAAATTGATTGAGGTTGGATTTTAAATGGTAACAAGTTTTAAGATGCTAGTAAAGTCTAGTCCACAATATAAAATGGTTTTATGTGTGAGCTCAAGACTCATGGATATCACTATAGTATTTTTTATTACTTTGGCACCATTTAATAGTTATAATAACCCCAAATAGTACATGATAACTTGCGATATGAAATGGTAAGTTAAAGGTGTGACTATGGAGGATGCAAATAAGTGTGAGATATTAGGAACCTTAATAGTCAGATATCTTGAATTAATGTATAAAAATGATTTTGACAATGTAATCATCAAGGAATTAAAGAATTAGTTGATAGGATAATTCAAAATGAATAAGTGTGTGATTTAGGCAATCCAAGACTTAAAAGATATTTGGCAAAAATCAGGCAAATCAATATGAGATTGAGATAACCAATTGTATGATATGATGAACATAGTATAATTTCTATTTGAAGATATAAATAAGGTTGTGTAGTTTTTTTAAGGCATGCAAACTTGATTAAGGTTTTTCATTTATCAAACTCAATTCTTTATCAAGCAAGATTCTCAAGTCACTACACTCCATTTGGAATGGATAAAGGACTATGAGGATAAATTGTAGCATACTATAAAGAATGATGCAAAGAGACATATTTTTGTTTTCAATATGGACGAGTTGAATAAAAGTAACAAGCCTAAACTATATTTGGTATGGAGTGTAGAAATAGGGACACCATAGGAATAACCTTTTAAAATTCAAAAAAACAAATTAATATATTTGTTATGTAGTAGGGCATGTAACTTTGAAATGTCATATCTTACAATAGTACACCCAATGTATCATAATCTATATTATAATTTATTTAAGTTTCACAATCTTGTTGATAAAAATTTCATATCCCTATAATAATTAAAATTCAAAATCACCAACGATGTGTTCACAGTAGTAACATAGAAGATCCCTATTGTGAATCTAGGGGTCTCAAGGCCACATGTAGATATGATAATTATGACTCAAATTAATCCTAGATGGGTGTCATCCTTATCTCATAATTATCCTCAAGGATTAACATGTTGGACACTAAATTCTTCAAAGTATCAAGTAAAATGGACCCTTGCATCTCCTCAATATCAATAATCATGGAACATTGCACTACCCCATCATTATTAGATATGACGGAGCCCATATTTTACTCAAGGACCATATGGGGAATAAGATTTTCAAAATAAGCATGGGTGGGTTTCACCATAATGATAATGTGTTTATGATGGTCAACAACAAAATTTGGGTTTTCAATAGAGACGAGTGGGATATAGAGGTGGGTACTAAGGTAAATACCAAGGAGGTAATCACAGACAAAATAAGAGATAAGTTTTACAATTGGTTATTTATTATCTATATGGAGAATATGATCACTTCATATAAAATTTTCCAAATAATATGTAAAGATGGGATTTTTACACTTATTGTAGAGTTCAATGGCATCATCCCATAGAACATTGTCTTGTCTTAGAATATATGATAAAATTAAAATTGGTATGAAATGTAAACATGTTTAATCACACCCAAGGTTTCCTATGTATATAAAAATAATCACTTACCATCAGTACATAAAAAAATGATTTCACCCTTATAGATACCATAAGATAAATAAACTAGAAAGGTCTAATAGGATAAATACCCTGATCTTACAAGGGAAAAGGGTCTGATGTACTAGGTAGCTTAAGTATTGCATAATATAAAACACTAGATTATATTTGAAAGTGGTGTTATAATCATTAAAACATAGATGTATGGTCACATTGTGTACATTATGAGGCAAGATGGAGTAGTTCCTTTTTGATAGATATAATAAAATTGGTAATCATTCTATAAAATTAATGTCTTGTAGAACATTACAGTTATTCTACATATTATATTAGACTACATAAAAAGAGGTCAATAGTGTACTAATAAGGTGGTATGGTGTGTAAAGTCCAAAAAACCATGAGATGTTGACTCGTGAATGGATATAAAATTAGCAAGGTATAAGGTTACAAATTTTATATTCAACATCAAAAATATAGTAAACATGATCCCTTGGATAACATGAGAATCCATTAGATGATTTTCTCTTGGTTACAACCTAGTTACATTGAGTCTCATAAACTATAAAAGAGTACAACCAATTTAGCAACTAGAGCATGTAGAAATAAAATATGCTGATCTAAATTTTTGATGTGGCTTTGAAGTCATATATATGAATACCAATGAAATTAACTACCCTACATCAATTAATAATAAGTGGGAATATGATGGTTAGATGACCATTAACACAGTGCATAATCAATTAGATGTGTACCAAGGGGATAATATCATCATCATACCTATAAATAAATATAAAATCAGGCCCTATATCATTCCTAAAGATCTTGAATCACCTTATTAATATGGGTAAAATAGTTGGTTTAAGGTTGGGATAGATCCTAAACACATGCATTATGAGCTCAAGATTTTAAATTTTTACATTCAGAGACATAACCATTCAAATGACTACAAAAAATAGATTAGCCTTCATCTAAACCTATGATAAAAAAAATAACAAGTTCCACAATTCCATGTAGGGGAATTCAAGTATCCATCTATTCCATCACCAGTAAGGTCTAAATTATATTTTATATATCAATTGGGTTTGAAAAGCATGGATTACACCAAACCAAATTAGGAAGGTATTCTACCTTCGAATAAATGTCTCTAGTAAGTGTTGATTCAGATACCCATATGATGACTTAGGTGAGAAGAGACCACGAGGTGAGATGAATGTGACTGGTTTTCACTACATAACAATAATTATCTTAATAATTTACAGTTTAATACATGGGTTAATTTATTTTTATATTATAGAAATGAGTTTTAAATGTAGATCGGTGAGTTAGTATGTCTAATTATGCTCTACAGGGATATTCTATGACATGGTGGGAATTAAATAGGTCAAATCAGTTGTAATGGGAAGATACTTGAGAATTATTATGAGCTTGATTTTAATTAACACATGTGATCATGAATTAATGGCCATTTTTATTGGAAGGACAATGTCCTAGAATTTATATTAATAAATGTATTGATGCATGCTATTAATAGAGTGTAGAACTAAGATATTGGGTACATGTATTTAGGTATGACACATGCACTAGGAACATGTGTGGGAGACTAAAAATTAGACACAAGTTTGACTAAAAATTAGACATAGGTTTGAAAATATTTTATTCAAACCTTTGTGATTGAGGAAGAAAATCCCTTACTATAGAACAATCATCAAAAGTTGAATATATTTTTATGTCATGAGAGATCAGACGATCCAAGAACTATAATGGAGTCATTTATTTAGTAAGAAGCAATTATATATTTGAATATAGCTATAAAAAAAAAGGCTAGTAAGTAAAAGGACCATTTTTTGGTGTAAACCTACTATATAATAATGGACAATGGAGAACATATAAATCTAGTAATGATGACGAAGACCTAGATTTTAAGGCTTTCTTTGAACCTGAGTGAGAAGGTGAGGAACCAAACTCTAAAATGACAAAGTAAATTGAAGATTCATAGCTAAAAAATTTAAATTATTCTAAAATTGGTCACATGTAGGAAGCCTATATTATCTATCTAGTAGAAAAGGCATAATGGGTAAGTCCAATGGTGGTGAAACACAAAAATTTAGGAGATATTAAATTATATGTGGGATATAGGGAATTGAATGATGCATGCATTAATGACCCATTTCTAGTTCTATTCACTAGAAAAGTTCTAGATTTAGTTATAGGGCATAAATTATATTCCTTCATATATGGATTAAGTACGTAACACTTGGTACCAATTTCATCTAAAGATCAAGCTTAAAACACCTTTGTAATAGAATGGGGATCCTTTGCATACAAGGTAATGCCATTTGGTCTAAATAATGCTCCTACTATTTTTTCTAGAGTGTGGTAAATGTGTTCAAGTATTTCATCCAATATTTTATATAAGCCTATCTTTATTATTGGGTTGTATTCTATTTATTTAAATAACACTTATCCAAGTTGAGTCTCATGTTAAAATGATGGTAAGATCTATGTATCATGTTGAAGTTAATTTTTTTTTAATTATTTATATTATTTGGTGTTTTTTAGGTCAAATAGTGTGTAATAATGGTATGGTGAATCAAGATCAAATGACAATCATTTTGAGTATATCAATGCTTTCAATATCTACCGAAGTGAGATCCTTCCTTAGATATTCTAAGTATTATTTAAATTTCATCAAAGGGTATACAACTTTATCTACACCAATGGAGATATTATTTCAAAAAGATACAAAGTTTGAGTGGAATAATGAGTGTTAGTAATATTTTATGGATTTGAAAAAAATGTTGGTAACTACTCCGATATTTATGTTCACCAATTATAATAAGTCATTTCATGTGCATGTAGACACTTTAGGAACTAAAGTAGAGGTTGTATTACCTCAACTAGGGGACAAAAGTTTGAATAACCACCATTAATTCAAAGAAAAATTATATCATCAAAAAATTATAAATACAATATCATAAAGCTAAAGGCATTGAATATGGTATTTGTGATTCAAAATTTTAGGCACTACCTCGTAGGGACACCATTTTAATTCTTTACAAATCACTAGGATATGTACTAGCTCATGAATAATCCTATGCTAGGTAGAAGGATATCCAAATGGCTAATGTTATTTAAATAAATTTAATTCAAGATCAATTTTAAATCAAAAATATAAAATGTGGGACTATATCATCTTATCCAATAAGGAATGGTGAGGATCTAGAATAATTTCAATATGAGTCACCATATACATACTTACTCAAAGTCTCTACATTTTCATATAATATGGAGGACATATCCATTTTTATATAAAAATGATATTTTCCTACATACTATGTCAAAAAATATAAAAATTAATTGATCACATGATCCTTACCTTGTATTATTATCAATGTATTTTTGTACAGAATGGGTAAAGATTATGTGGTGCTCAAAACATCCTGAAAGTATGAGACACTATAATTTTTGTGAGAATCACACTAGGTAAATGTAGGAGGACATTTTATAAGATAATTAACTACAAGGAAGATATTACAAAGTGGCATGTGGTGGTCTACCTTGTTCTTTTATGTGCATAATGTCACAAACCATTGCAACATTTATAAAATAATAAGAAGTGTAAAACAAAGGGATGAAATTCCTTTGAGTATGATATTAGAAATATAACCTTTTGAGTAATGAGTAATCAAATTTTTACTATAATTACTATGATGGTATAGTTTACCAGATGAGTAGATGTTGCTTATACACCAAGTTATAGTGTAAGAGATGTATTTAAGTTTCTATATGAGAATATCATTATTGGGTTTGGATTTCTAGTAAATTTGGTTAGTAACAGAGTAACACACTTCCTAAATCATACTATCAAGACTTTTATATAATAATTCATGATCTCACAACATATCATCCTCTATCCCATGTACAATTAAAAGCACCTAAAAAAATACTTTAGAATATGCTTACAAAAAATATAAATGTGCAAAGCTACAATCAAGAGGATTGAATTCCTATGATATTATGGTCATACATGACTAATTATAAACATGTGATAGGCCTCACTCATTTCTAATTGGTATATGGAACATAATTAATTATGCCTATGGAGTATATAGGTCTAAGTTGATGAATCATATTGATAATGTAGCTAGGATATCAGGATTCAATTTAGGGAAGATTGTTTGATCTAATTCATATGATGAAACAAGATAGAGAGTGAGTTAGACACATGAAATCAATGACCACAGTAAGAAAATTAGAATTATTAAATTATGTAATATAAGGAGTTTTATCTAGAGTATACAATATTATTGTATGATAGTAAATTTTGGTCAAATCTAGGTAAACTGTGCATTTCATTGTGTTGTATATAAAATTGAACTTGTGAAGAAAATTAAAACCTTTAACTAATTTTGATCACAAATGATAAAAATTTAGTCTAGTTGGTTAAAAATAAGTCATTAATGTTAAACGTGTTCAAAATTGAAGAATGCATTTTGAAGCATCTCTCTAAGTATCTAAGAATTATAAATAAATTAGCAAATTTCAATTTTTTTCACTTTAATGTTTTTTACCCATTGAAAAACACTAGTTGGATTTTCATCCCTTGTTCACATTCCTAAATATTGTGGCACATTTTTTAGTACCTCATATAGTTATAATTCATTGATTAACATATTTAAATAATTTGAGCTATACTCAAACACATTTTGAATATTGATTCTTACACATACACTTATCATAACCTAAATATTTTTTAGACACACCCATGGATCTTGAAACATGGAAAAGAATACCCAAAAATATACCATTAAATAGGAAATTAATCCATACATGTGAATATTTAAACCTTCCTTTTTAACCTCACTTTTGATTCATTTTTAATTTACCTTGTTATCAAAACTCGCCAAAATTCCTCTGTCTTGTAATATTTTTTGTTTGCTTTCCATTGTTAATCTTATAGGTGTTCTTTTTATCTCATTCATGGTTTCCTCATAGGATAAATAGGGATTGTGTTTGTATCTTTATATTAGATAATTAACCAATTCCAACAAATTTCTCATGCTAGACAATTCATTGTTTCACATGGTAAGGTCTCAAACATTCATCATATTTTTTGACCTTAAGGGTTTTAAATAATTTACCACACACTTAGACCTATATAATTATAATACATTAATCAAATATCTAATTATCACTTAATAAATTTGTAGAATATAAGCCTTTCCTACACACTCCATGAATTTTGAGATATGTTCACATAAATAATGTGATTATAACATCGTTAGAACCTAAGACTTGCTCAAGCATTCACTAGATTATGAACATTACCTATACACCTTCCATATCTTGATCCACTATCAAATATGCATTAATATTTTGACAATTTTCAGACATGCCTCAATTTTTTTAGGTTTTTCTAACCTATGTATAGAATCCTCCTTTTGTTGAATCATACCTAAAAGTATGCCTTCTTGTTGAATCAGCTTTGGGTTTCCATTCTTATTTAAAAGAGGAACTTCATCAAATAACTACATTTGGTACTCAAAAGAATAAATAACATGGATAAAAAATACCAATTTCAAGGAGTTTTTCCTCCTTTAATCCTTAATTAAAATGTGTAAAAAGTGACATATAAAACCTTGGGCTCATAGACATGGAATAATTATAGTAGATGATTAATACATTACATAAAATTGACTAAGGCTCGAGTATACATGACAATGGGATAACTTAGGTAGTAAAATTTTTGTGATGAGTACAATATCCTAAATTGGTCTTAACTATGGATAAATATTATAAAAAATAAAGGAGATAATTTAGAAACTCAAAATGGGAATATATGATTTGTCTATGGACATAACACATTGATATTATGCTCAAGCTACCTAATCATGAGTCATTTTTTTATCTCACTCCCACTTATGCTCATTAATTATTTGAAGGTAATAATAGTTCTTGTTCCAAGTGATTTAAAATTTAATGACTTATAAAGCCTAAAATTTTAGTAACAAGATTGGAAAAGACTATATTTATATTTTAATTCATCAATAAAGTCAACTATTTAATCACACTTCTGAATAATTTTTTTGGTAATCATACTACTAATTACTTCAACTCTTATATGTATAGGTACATATGGATCATTCATAATAATAAAAAATATATCAACTAGGGTCAATTTATTAATGATTAAATGCATAAATAATTAATAGAATTCATTACCACGTCAAAGTTATACATGAATTCATATCTTGTATACATTGTTTCTCATAGAATAATCTACACTAGTTTAAACATAATGCCTAATATGGCATACTCTAAAATATATGAATTCTACCAAAATCTCACTTTAAAGTAAATATAACATCTTTTTTCTATGGTCAACAATGCATTCTTGAAATATTTCATTCATATGTTTGATCCTGATCCATAAAATGTCATAATATAAGTTGAAGCATCAACTTAAATTGTAAGATGGGGAGATTTGTACATAAAATTTTTAAATTTATCATACCTTTGAATATGTGGGTGTGAAATAAATCCATATATACTTGTGAGGTAGGTGGATGATAGATTGGCTTTGATGGAATTGGTAAGACAATTATTTGAGATGCATAATTTTATGTTTAGTAAACACAAAATTGCAATACACTTTCTAATTACCCTAAGAAGATATACATGTGATTCATTATCTATAGAAAAAGTTATTTATGTATAAATGACACAAGTCACCATCCAATCATTCAAAAATAGACCCTCTTTTGATGCTATAGGTTTCAATAATAACATTCTCAGTTACAATATTGGTATGTACTCTATTTTTAATAAATTTGGATGGATTGGGATGATTAAACTGAATTTAAAATTTTTGACTATTCCTGCTTCACTTTGGAATAACCCAGTGAATTGAATATGAAAAAAAAATCAAGGGATTTTAAAGAATGAAGATGTTTTAGATCCTATCTATGAAGAATCAGATATTGAATCAATGAATCCTCCATAGCACAATTGGACCAGAGTAGAATCAACATCCTTAGAAACAAAACTCAAGTAGTTTAGATATAACACTTATAGGGTTGAAGATAAAAGGCATCAATATAGACAAAAAAAAGTTTTACCCCACTTATGAAAGATATTGAGGTTGGAATTTTTCATCCAAAATAATCAAATACAAGCCCATATTTTATATAAGAATCAGGGGAAGCCATAAAAAAGTTAGGAAGAAAGATTTTAATTAGTCCCAGTGACTACTTAAGTGCAAAAACCACTCAAGCTCAAAATCAAAATTCTATGGAAAGGTATTTATGTACTCTCATTATTTATGATTCACTTGATACTTATCTTGTGAATATTTATCATTCCCAGAGTTTAGAATTTAATACTACCCAATAATTCTTGATTGTAAATAATTCACTATTGCCTCTTTCATTCAATCCTCCCCAAATGAACATTCAATTACCTCTAATTCTCTCTCAAGATCTTGTGTTACTCCATGTTTCAACTCCAAAAGATATAACTGAATAACCTAATACATATCAACGTAATGTTCTACCCATATATCCACAAGCTTTTCTATCTCCACCCCCTCCACTAGATACTTAAAATAAACAAAAGCATGCATCAGTATAATAGTCACCTAGCATAAATTTAACTAACTATTTGAATGAGGTAGTTAAAAAGATAAATAAGATAGTGCAACCATAATAAATTGATTTTAGTGCTTTAATTATTCCTACCCATCATGTAGTGAAGAAACCCAAAAAAGTTTATAGAATAATAACATATGATAAATAATAAAGATATATTGGGGTAGAAGTTAAACCTATATATAAAGATAGATAATTTTTAGCACCACTAATTATCATATATCTAAGGTGCATCTTGGCAAAAATACTCAAGAGGGAACTAAATAAAATGTACAATCTAAAATTGGCACTCTTTTTAAAAATATGGACTAAGATAAAGCCACATATGAGCAACTAAAATAAAAGGTTTAAAAAATCACTTTATTTGTTTATAATTTTTTGAGGGTAATTCAATATTCTTCTTCTCTTGTTCATCATATTTCATATTTTAAGACATTGAATGTACTAGAAGAAATTGTGAGAATGGGAAAGGAAACTAAAGAATAGTATGAAAAGATACTTTACAAAGGATAAATGACAATAACCAAATTCATGACCATCTACTCTAAAACTTAGTTTGAATAAAATGAAAAATAAGAAGCTAAAGACAAATATACAATTGAAGTAGCTAAATGGAAATAGATGATACCAAAATTAAAAGCCTTCTTATATACTTATCCTAGAGATCTCATAATATGAGGAGCTATAAAATGGGAATATATTATGGATCTCACATAATTTATATTTGGCACAAAGTTTTTTTATTTTCATCACTGAATAATGTGTAAGTAAATTAAAATAATCCCAATCATTGATAGCTAAAGTAATAATTGAGATACAGGGAGAAATTAAGAAATTTCCATTATCATTTTTAGATGATGAAAGACAAGTGATTCTATAAAAAACGAGTGGATGGGTTCAAAAAATTGGTGGAAAAATAAATGAATCTAAAATATTGATTCAACTATGACTCAATCAAAAAAATCATCATGTATTAAAATATCCTTCATAATTTTGATAAAATTTTGAAGAGACACAAATTGAATTCACACTAAATGTTTGATCTCTATTATGACTCATAAATTTCCTCCATTCACTTAGAAGATATTTGTGATGATAAATTAAAATAATCATTGAAAATATTATATGGATACAAGAAGAATATTCCACATGATGAAAAATAAAAGGTCAATATCATGCTTGACAATGAAGATGAATAGATCATAGGGAAAATTGTTAACTTTGATACTTGTAAATTATTAAAGTCATTTTAAAAATTTCAGGTTGAATATTTTTTAATATTATTTTTACATATTTGAAGACATGAAAATTTTATAGGTCTTTTTTTCAAGTTTCAAGTTATGAAAAACTATCATGTCCCTTTTGCAAGTCATGCAAAATTTCCAATGCACTTTTAGAACTTTTAAGTTGTACATTTTAGTGAATGCACTATTTCAAGAAGTATAAACTTAAAAAAAATTGGTTATTTAGCATAACCACCATTTTAAACTTATAAATAAGAGTTTCATGCTAATTTGAAGGAAGTTTTTTATAGTTAATTTTTTCTGCAAGAACAAAAGGAAGAGATTGTATTTTCAACTAATCGAAGAATCATTACAAAGAGAGTTTTTGATCACTTTGTGTAAGAAATATTTATGAATAG
This sequence comes from Torreya grandis, assembly GCA_037957365.1. Taxonomy (NCBI): domain Eukaryota; kingdom Viridiplantae; phylum Streptophyta; class Pinopsida; order Cupressales; family Taxaceae; genus Torreya; species Torreya grandis. The sequence goes on along the minus strand of JARHVA010002540.1, from coordinate 2,478,620 downwards.
ATAATATATGTGTGCATGCTATTTTAATTCATTATTCTTATTAATATTGCTAAATTTAGTTGTTAGATAGTTAATAAACATGAAAATTTCATTGAATAATTTATTTTGAAGCTACATTAGAAATTTCTATTATTGTGAAACCTTGGTGAGATTGAAAACTATAATTTATATTTGTTTTTATTTGGAAATATAGGGTTTTATTTATCTCTATTTTAAGTGTTATTAAATCTCCTTCATGTATGTATTTCATTCTTACATTCATAATATGTCTTTCCCATCTCGTTTTGATGATAAAAAGTTTCCTATGTTGAATTATTTAAATTAGGATTATTATAGTGAGTTTCTATGTTGGGATACTTAGGGTTATCCTTTTTGTCTCTATTTTATTATCATATATTTCTTTCCTTCACCATCCTTTCCTTAAATTTTAATTCTACCAACTTTTCATGCAATATGATTAAAAGTACAACCCCTATAAAATACATTTTTGTTGTAAATATATTTATTTCATGCATCTATTTTATCTTCAATAAAGTTATCTCCACATGGTAATAGGAGATAAAATTTATCCCAACACTATAGAGTTGAAGTCTATCTTTTGTCATTCTAACAAATTTTCTAGCCAATAGCATTTTGTGCCTACCATGGGCTATAGTTTTATCATATTTGTGTAACCCACACATGAAATTTTTCCCTTATTATTCTCTTAGTAGACCAAGGGGTGGTTAAATAACCAAATATTTATTGGAATCAACTTACATAGTCATATATTAACTCTAATATCATACATTATGCTTGGGAGTGTGAGGAAGTCAGTGTAGCTCATTTTGATGCTTTTCAACCAAGAGTTAGATCATGCAAAAAGAGCATAAAATATTATTGAGTGTAGGATAACTAGAAGAACTCATCAAGCAACTCATAATCCTAAAAAATAAAATTTGTATATTAATATTAACATATACTAAAATCTTAGTCATCAATTTGGTCTAATTTGGGTAAAATCTATGGAATAGGATATCATATCAAGTCTCTGGTCGCTCACTTAAAACAATAAAACAAGTTACACCCAATTAAACATTGTAACAGAAGTAATAAATATAGAATAAGATTATACCCATATCATTCAAAGAACTTTAAAAATTGTTTCAAGGAGATAATCAAGATGACAAATTGATAAAATTATTTTTATAACTTCCTAAATATATTCTACAATAATAAATTCTTCTCATGACCATCCTAGTAGTCTTAGATTTAGTAATTCAACTAAATCTTGATTGGTTAAGTGGGAAACAAGAGAACATTTCTCCATATTTTTGATAATTTACTTGGGATAATAAAATTAGTGAATTTAAATTTTAGGTAGTTATTGAATTATTATTATAATAATAATATCATGTCATCTTGGCAAATTTTTTTTGTATAAATATTTGTGTAAAGAATGCAACAAATAAGACCATATCATAGATCACTCCAAATCCAACATACACCTAAACAATATTAGTGTTCCTTCTAAACTAAAACAAATAAAGGTTATTATAGGAATTAAATATCAAGGTAATAAAAAAATACCCTATTAATTTTTAAAAAAAAATTTAATTTAAATCATGAGAAAAAAATTAAAATCAAGAAATTAATTAGCCTCCCATCCAGTCCTTGAAGAATTAAACAACTACAAAGTGGTTTAATAGTAATTTAGGATCATGTCCTTTAAATGAATATTCTTCCTTTGGAAGTATCTTTTCACAACATGGTAGTACCATGGGGTAATGCATTCAGGCCATTAGCTCTAGGTAAATTACATAATGTTCCAAAGGGTTTATGGAAGAACTTACCAAAATTTTCAAGTGATGGTAAGTTTCATCCAAATGAACATAATGTAGGTTAATTTATAGCATGTGAGATATTATGTGTATAACATGTAGAGAGTGTATTCATATTGCTCATAGAATCTCATTAAAATGGAGTAGTTAAATGGTTCTACCACCTCCCTCTAGGCTCCATCACCAATTCAGATAACATGAAAACTATGTTTGAAAGTATCTTTAAACTAGTTGAATATGTGCATGCATTTATTTCAAAACTTAATTAAATGAAGAAATATTATTATGAACCCATGAGGTATTTTTTATATAAATTCAATAAATTAATTCATAAGATACAGACAACTACTAAGTTAATAGATGAAAAACATAAATTCTTCTTTATCAATTCATAATTTCTAGAACCAAGTTATCAATTGAAAAGAGTCATAGTAGTTGACATGAAATCAGCTCAAATGTTGGCTATTTACGTATAATATGATATGATAATCACTTTAAAAATAAATAAATAAATTTAAAAAGGTAAAGCATAATCTTCAAATTAGTCTTATACTAAACAACTCTTACAAAAAATGGCTAATGATATAAAGAACTAAAGAAGAAAATACCTCAAAAAAATCTTAATCCTCCTTATTAAGACATTTATAAAATAAACTATGTGCCTTAACAATTTAATCATCATTGATTACAAGCTCTTAGCAAAAGGTTGTAATAGAAGCAACTCTGAATTCACATACAAATGCTAGTGTAAACATTAATTTGGAAATGAAATAAAATTTTGAGTATGAAAAAATAAAAGAAGAAATTGAAAAATAAAATATTGATCTTCAATAATTTGAGACAAAAAAAATTGGTAGTAACTACACTAATGCATACATGGACTATGATTTAGGCAAAGAAGATTATAATGATACCATTGGATATATGAAAATTTAATCATTTGCATCCTTCACCAAAGGCCAAAATTAGAAAAAAAAAACAAACTAAAAAATAAAATGAAACTCCAAAAGGCATTCTTTTATGAGGAACTACATCACATGGGTAAATGAAAATGAAATAACTAGTGAAAAAAGTATGTGAATCTTTGTAGACTATTGTTTCCAATTATCAAAAAGGAAAATTCTATACTAAAAGTAATTTAAATGTTTTTTTAATCCATTGTAATCTCTTCTACTAGCTTTACCACTTTTGATATAATTAAACATATAAATAAAACCAGAATCCAATTATCTTAAACTAAATATATGAGGTCAAACCTTGACAAATTATATAGGCTATTATAATTTATCAAAGGAAAAAAATCCCAGTGAAAAAAAGACAAATTTTAAAGGTATAGCTATAACCCCCTCTTCTGTTAATTCATTAAACTCAATGGAAGTTATTAATTCCAAATCTAGCAAGGTTGAACCCTTTTATATCTCCCTTTTCCTTAAAGGATTCAAAGTGAGTAATTGTATCATCAGTACTAAAGCCTCTGATAATATTATGCCTACTAAATTTTCCCATGCTCTAGGTTTGAAATGCATAGATAATTTTAGTCATTTTAATTCCATAGAAAAAAAACATGTAGCTTTGGTTGGTCAAATCAAAGATTCCCAAGTTGCCTTAGCCTCATTTCCAAAAAAATAAAATAAAAATGACTATCCTAGTAGTATAAATACCAGGTTTTATGGTATTTTTTTGGGAGAAACTTTTAAAAATGACTTGGTGGTGAAATTCAACTAGATATTTCTCATGTTATGATTCCCAACAAAGAAGTTAAGCAATGTCTAGAACTCAATTTTTGAAAAAATACATTATGCATAAAGTAGATGACCCTATAGATGATGTTATGTATGAATATGCAAGGATAGGAATTTATTTGCTCATAACATAAGAGGATTTTAATATACTTTAGGTAATATAATGTGATACGAATGAGATTTAGATGCTTCAATTTGATGATAATTGTTCTTCATCTAATGTAAGAGTAGGATATATTTTTATATCTCCAAATAGGGAGATATTTCCTTTCACATATAATTTTAAATTTTAATGCACTAATAACACTACCAAATGTGAATCACTACTACTTGATTTATAGGTTGATGAAGAAATGGGAATCATGAATTTGAAAGTTATTAGAGATGCATAATTGGTTGTAAGGAAAATAAAAATACAATACCAAGTAAAAATTTATCACCTAAAACACTATAGAAATAAATTCTAGGATAATATATAAAATTTTGAATGATTTTCTATAGCTATTATTCTAATATAAAGTAATGCAAAATTAGATGCCCTTACATTATTTTAGTATTTGTTGATTCTTCATGTAGATATTAGAAAATAAAGTACATAATTTAATTGGTGTATAGACCTATTGTATTAGACAACTTTAAAAAATGGTGGGTTTTCAATAATGACCAATAAATTATGACTTTCCTTAAGAAAGTTTATAGTTTTAAAATTTTACATTTTGAAAGTAGTGAATCATCATATAGAGAATCTTCAATGTAAAATCAAAAATAAGGTATTACTAAGGACTAAGATAAAGAATCAATTGTTGGAATCAAAGGAAACAAGATTCCTAGTGGTCTGATTTCTAAAGAGTAACTCTTTGATAAACATGATAGATTCACTAAAAATATAATATAGAGAAACTCTCCCAACTCAACCAATTATGAGAAGGTGAATATCAGATCTTAAGAACAACCTAGATTACTAAATATTATAAAATATTGATCACTAGAAGAATGAATAAAGTTTATGGTGCTTCTTCAAAAATATAATGATATTCTTTCATACTCATTTGTGGATGTAAAATATTTTTATCCATATGAAATGTAACACACAGTGACCCTAAAACTTGATGCTAATCATTTCAAGTAGAAACAAACCCAATACAATCTAAAGAGAAAAAGCTATTTTCAAAGAAATTCAAAAAAAGTTGAATTCAAGAATCATTCTTCCTATTTAACTTACCATGGGTTGAAAACATAGTTTTAGTATGCAATAAAAGTGGATAAATCATAATCTACATATACTATCTAAATTTGAACCAAGAATTTTTTAACTATAACTATCCACTTCCTATAATGCATCGAGTTCTTCAATAAGTTATAGGTCAAAAATGCTCTCCATGTTAGATGGGTTCTCAGGATATTATCAGATAGAAATTGATAAAGAAGATAAACACAAGACTACATTCACAACTCCTTGGGGCACCCTCATATATCAAATAATGAAATTTGGTCTAATTAACATGGGATTGACATTACAAATAGTCATGGATCTTACCTTCAAAGATATATAAATAAAAAATTATCTTGATGACCTAACAGTATTATCAAAAAGTGTTATACAGGTTTTTTATATCATTATATAGATTTTCCTACACATATTTTTTAGTTTTTTAAGAGATATAATAATTCATTAGAGAAAATATGGCTTAAACCTATTTTATAATTTTGAGTTGCTTTTTGCTTCTCTATAAATGTACCTTTTCTAAAGCTATTTTTGCTAATGCTCATAATACAAAATTTTCTATTTGAAAAGTAGATACTTCTTTTCCCATGTTTTATTTCACTTCTATAATACTTTTTTACTTCTTTCATTCATGTCTATCTATTCCCAATCATCAATTTTGGCCCACTCTAACAAATCATTATTAATGAACCCAAAAAATATCAAGACAAATAAATTACCAATAGGCCAACCTCTTAAAACAATACTCAGAATTGATTCATATTGAATGACTTAAAATAATTACAAACCCAAATCATGCTTAAATAATCCTCAACATGAAATTTAGATTTGACATGCAAAAATTTGGAAAAACTAAAATATAAAAAAAAAACATCTATTTTTAGCAGCTGTTATTTATAGTAAGTTTTGCATGCAAGCACGCATAGCTATAAAATCTCATAAAATATCCTAAATGATAAAATTAACCTATCAAATGAAATTTAACTTAACATCTGGTCCTAAAAATATAAAATTAGAAAGATCTTGAAAAAATAATTAAATTGTAATTTTAGACCCCTAGATGATCACATATGACGTCTGAAAATTATTGAAAACAACCCTAAGTAGGTAGATCTACTTAGAACATCAATGAAATTTTTGAGATGGTCATTTTGGTGCATATAAGAGATCAAACAAAGATACAAGTTAAAATTTATGACCTCTATAAGGTTCACCTATTTTTTCTGCATCATTCTCCTTTAGTTGAAAACAACTCATCTCCTATGAGTTGGTGGGATTATAGTTTTAACATTTTCCTTTATCAATCTTCTTCATCTCCCATTCTATAATCCAAATGTTGTCTTCATGTTACAATACTTCCCTCTACACCAAATACATATTATAATTCCCTTGCCTTGTACTCATTATCTTCATATCTAAACCTTGCACTAATTTCTCCTTCTTTTTATTCAAAACTTTAAATATTTATATGGCTGATCTAGTCCATGCAAATTCATTCCCTCTCATGTAATCTCTAATCGGTTCCACAATACACTACAATTTTTAATAATTTTTTTTGTAAAAAGTTGCTAAACCATGGAAACTTCTTACCTCTGAAATGCTTTTTTGAATAGGCCACTCAACAATTGCCTTTATCTTTTCTTCATCCATTTTCACACCATCTTCTAAAATTGCAAATCCCAAAAATACCAAACTATTCTACATAAACTTACACTTCTTCAAATTTTCATACAAATTCTCCTTTCTTAACAAATCTTGTACCATTCTCAAATGTTGTAAGTGTTCTTATTTAGTCTTATAGAATATTAATATATAATCAAAATAAATAACCACCAACTTACCAATATATTCTTGTAACACTGTATTCATCACCCTCATAAATATGCTAGGTGCATTAGATAATATGAATGGCATTACCATCCACTCATATAAGCCATCCCTAATCCTAAATGTAGTTTTCCACTCATCTCCTTCACAAATTCAAATTTGATAATTACCACTTAGATCAATCTTGGTAAAATGGTTTCCTCCTACAAACACATCCATGATATCATCCAAATGAGGATAGGAAACCTATATTTTATTGTAATTTTATTAATTGTTATACTATCCACACACATTCTCCATATTCCACCTTTCTTTAGAGTTAGCAATGATGGTGTTCCACATAGATTCATAGTCTAACTTATCACCTTATTTTTTATAAATTCAATAACCTATTTATTTAAGTCTACATATTTTATTGGACTCATCCTATAAGTTACTTGATTAGGTAGAGATGATCCTAGAATCAAATCAATGTGATGTTGAATATCTCTCTTCAGTGTTAAACCATTAGGTAATTCATCAGGCATAACATCTTCATATTATTTCAAAAATCTTACTACTTATGTTCGTATTGGCACCATTTATGTGTCCTCATTCTTTGCTACTAATACATAACAACAACCTGCTACCTTCATATCTTGGGTAAATTCTTTAGTAGAGATCATGCTTTTTATTTTCTCTTCTTCTTTAAGAGGTAACAAAACTACCTTTATAACACCCTTCCAAAAAAAGTACATGTTCTTGGCTCCATCATGAATTACTTTCATATCGAATTTCCATAGTCTCCCTAATAGCAAATGTCATGCATCCATTAGAATAACATCACACCATATTTCATTATTATAATTTTTTCCTATAGATAACTTGATTAATCACCTTTTATCTACTGTAACCTCATTCCCTTTCATAAACCATAAAATTTGATAAGGATTATGATGATTTTCATATTTCAAATTTAGTTTGCAAATTTAGTTTCTCTATAATTTATTTAAAAATCATATTTCCACAACTACCACCATCTATAATTAGTTTGCGTAACTTTCCATCCAAAGTATATCTTATTTGAAAAATGTTTAATTGCAGCCATACATCACCACTTTATTTATTCTACACTTGTTCTTTCCTTAGAGTGATCATGGTTCTTCTCATCAAGAGATTCTCTCCAAAATCTATAGGTTCAACTTCAATATTTTACTCCTTTATCTCAGCCTCAACTAGATTCACTCTTAGGTGATCTTCTTACCTCCTTTCTTAATCTTGATAATATGGACACTCAAATTCTCTATGCCCTTCTTCCACACATCTATAGTAAACATAATATCTATGATGATTCGAAAATCATCCTATAACACCACCATAACCTTGTCCTTTTTGAAATCATGTTCCTCTTTGTTAGTATTGAAACACTTGCCTATTATCATCTTGCCTTTTTACACCACATGATGATTCACCTCTATTGGTATTACACCTACCTTTGGTGGTATTAAACCCACCTCATACCCTATTTAGATGGGATCCATCTCTTCTTAGACCAAGAGACATTCTTCTAAAATTTTATCTATTTTGTTTTTCTTCTACCTTCAAAACAAATTGATAACCCTCCTCCATGAAAAGTATTATATGCATGATGAATTCATATTGAATACAAAAATTCAAACCATTTAAATACCTTGTATCCATATACTCTTATATTTCATCCTATTCCACTTGAATGGAAAGATTATAAAACTCATCTATATACTCTTGTATACTGTGATCTTTTTTACCTAAAATTTTGAAATCTTCTGTATAAGGTTTGTGCATAATCCACATGATGAAATTTATCCCTTAGCTTATTCTTTGTATTTTTCCATGAATTAATATTCTCTTTACCTTTCCTCTATCTCTCTTTCTGTAGGTGATCCCACCAAATCATTGAATGACCTTTCAATTTTGTGCATGCAAACTTTAGCTTCTTGTCTTCTCTCATAGTCTTCCACTCGAAGAACTTATCCATGTTATTCATCCAATCTATCAAATCCTATGTTTTTAAAATACCTCCATAATCTAGAACATCAACATTGATTCCTTCATTACTTCCTTCTAAAGATCAAACCATCCTCTCTTTCAAAGATGGTGGTTGATCTTGTTCTTCTTCTTCTATTTTGACTTCTTTATCATGATCTATGTCCTCCTCATCACCACCTTATTTTCTCACTTGAATGGTGATAACCTTGGTTAATTTTCTACTTGCCTTTATAACTCTTTTATAGTCTAGTTCATCTATGCAATACCTCCTCATCCTGTAACCATTCTTTACTCCTCCAAGATTCAAACTTGCTTTGATACTAGATAATGAACCTAAAAGCTATTAAGACAAATAAATTACTAATAGGCCAAGATCTTAAAATAATACTCAAAATTTATTTGTATTGAATTATTTGAAATAATTACAAACCCAAACCATGCTTAAATAGTCCTAAACTCATAATTTAGAGTTGACATGCAAAAATTCAAAAAAACTAAAACCTAAAAAAAAAATCTATTTTTAGAAGTTGTTATTTATAGTAAGTTTTGCATGCAAGTGTATGCAGCTCTAAAAATCTCCCAAAATATTCTAAATGTTAAAATTAACCTATCGAATGAAATTTAATTGAAATTGACATTTGGACATAAAAATATACATTTTCTAAATATAGGAAACTCCTAAAAAAATATTAAATGGTAATTTTGGACCCTCAGATGATCACATATGACTTCCAAAATATCAAAACTGACTCTAAATGGATAGGTCAACTTAGGACAACAAAAATAATATTGAGATAGTCATTTTGGCATGTGGAAGCACTCAAATGGAGCTACAAGTCAAAATTTATGGCCTTTGAAAGGTTGGCCTATTTTTTTACATCAATTAGAGTTGTTATAGTATTTGAACATCATAGCCTTTTTTTGAAAATCTTGAGTTTTTATCTATCATGTCGTAGATCTAACATTATTTGACCATAATATATATATATATATATATATATATATATATATATATATATATATATATATATATATTCCCCATTTTTTATATTTTTCTCTTATTTTGGAGTCTTTTGTTGATTCAAATTCAGAAAAAGAATAAGGGAAAGATTTGTTTTGTAGGTTATATTACATGTGATGGTTTCTCATTGAAAATGGATGGTGACATTGAATTTATAAGGTGTCAAAACAATAATAAAAAATGTAAACATAACCTAACTTCATGATAGTTTATTTCCACCTTTTTGGAGGGTTTGGAAGCATTTTCTTAGATTTTTTACAAACCCATACAGTTGAGGACTAGAAGGAAAAACCATTTCTAGGGTTTTTTTGGGTTTCTCAAGATAGTTTATGGGTATTTTATAGATTTTTTTTACAATATTAAATATGAATCCTATAATATTTTAAATCTCTTCATCAAAATTATGGCCGCTATATGCACCTACAAGAGTTATGTTCAATTATGTCACTGTTAGAGTTGTTCCCTTTTTTATCACTTGTTGGATGTGTATTCATTTCCAACATTTGGAATTGCTCATTTTTCTACCACCTGGATAATGTGATTCTATTTCTATCATGTTAGACTCACCATTGATCTTGGCACTTGGTGGAAACACTCATCATTTCAAAACCTACTATAAACCTTCAGATATTTGAAAACTACTAGACACTTGAAATCTGTGATAATTATAAATAGGTCACCTAATTTTACCTTGGCTAATTTTGATGACCTTACTCTTTGATGAGATATTTTTTCCTTCATTGATTCCAATAGCCTACCTTTTGATGGGTTAATTCCACATTTCTTCTCATCTAATTCCCCTACTTCTTGGTGACCTCATCCTGATGGCCTACTCTCTGATGTCATACTTTTGTCAATATTATTTTTTATGCCCCTAACTCTACCATTATTGATTCTATCTTTCCTCATCCTATCACCCCCGAACTATACCACTATTGATTATGACTCTCTTGATCATATCATGCTCAGATTTGGGGCACATTCTGACTCCATTGGATTCTGACATGACATATTTATAGAAGTCAAATTTCATTAGGTCAAAAGTATCACTATTCACTTATTTTTTATGAATCTTTTGAAGTGACATCACTCACCCAATCACATCACATTCTAAATTAATATCAACAAGGGCATGGGGAACTCATCTTAGGGTTTAACCCCTATTCATAAGGCTATTTTATCTCTTGTTCAAAACCAACCAATAGGGGTGATTTTATTTTTCTTAAAACTTTATTCCAAGCCTATTTTCCAAGCCCAAAATTATTTTTTGAAGGTGGAAAATAAATTCAAACTCAATTATTTTTAGCACAGCATCTCCTTTTCAAGAGCTATGTTTTTTGGATGTGTAATTTTTTTTTTAGCTCTACATGTTCATACTATTCTTAGGCCTTGTGAAATTAAACCTATGTTAGTTAAAGGGGGTTTCATTGTATTATCTCTTTCACACTATAATTTATATGCATACTTCCTTTATACACCATGGATATCAATATCTATTTATACTTATTACCATTTAACTATCTCAATTTTAAAAACTAAGGTACAAAATCCTCTTGAGGAGTAAAGGTTTACACTAAATTACTATGGGTACTAAAATAGAATGAACCCCTGATGCATAGAATGCGAAATGTGATTTTAAACATGTTACAAATCCAAGAGTATATAATTAGTATCAATGTTTCTCAACTTAATATTTTTACATTGAATCTGAAACTATTCTTAATGATGTTTGAACTATACTAGAAAAACTCTTTAGGAAGCATGATATGATGAGGGGTCATGAAATAAAGAATGAACTCCTCAGTTTAAGTCTAATAAATTTTGACATAATATAAGAATTATTAAATAAATTCAAATTAACCAAGTTTTATTTTACATTATATGGCATAGACAAAACATATGAATAATTGAATCTTTCAATCCTTGCCAAATTGTGTTGTGACTATTCTATTTTCATTTCTACCTTTCACACCACCAAGTGTGCCCTTAGAGATACATGGACCATGTCATCATTAGATTAATTTTTTTTTTAATTATTATGATAAATGTAAGATTATTCATAGGGGTATAGTAATGTACTCTAAATCACATGCCTTAATTATGAGTCATGACAAATCTAAGGATTCTAACATTAAGGAGAAGAAACCAAACAAGAAGGACCAAGAGTAAATAAAGAGTCATCAAATATATGCTATGTCCAAATCATCATTTATTACATCCTCTTATGTTATCAACCCAAAAAAGAGAGGCTCACATGTGCCTATTTTAATAAATTTTGGCATTATGAAACCAAATGTATGAATAACTAGATTTACCAACTAAAAAAGATGAATGAGAAAAATAAAATTAGTTTCTTTGATTCAGTCAAAAAAAGTTCCTAAGAAAAAGATTATTATAATTCAAAATATAGTAGTAATGAATAAGGTAAGGGCAAAGCCCTTTTTATAGTTACATCTTAGCCTTCCATATGGGTGATTGATTCTAGTGCCTCACACCACATGGATTCATCACTGGATATTTTCTCATCCTTAGAGCCCTATTTTATGCCTTCCATTTTGTTAGGTGATGATAATTCCACAAAAAAATATAGGAGATGGTTTTTTGAAGTGAATGATGGGACATTTCAATATGTTCTATGTGTTTCCTCATTATCAATAATCTCTTATCTATGTATCATATCACTCACATCGATTCATATAAGATATTTGACTTCACACCTAATTATGTTATTCTTAGGGAATTTAAAAATAATTATACACTAATAATTAGGAAAATAGATCATGAGTAAAATTTGTAAACTTTCTCACATTCTGATCCTAATCAACCCTCTACTCCTCTACTCACACATAAATATGCAGCAATTAAATTATGGCATGAGCAATTTGGCCATATTAATTATCACTACTTGGAACAACTTAGTCATCATGACATGGTTTTAAGTTTATCTCATGTCCATTTTATGATAGTGTTTACCAGGGTTGCTTACATGGTAATTATCCTAAAGAGAAGTATGACAAAGTCAAATCATGGAGAGCTACTTAGATTTTGGAGCTAGTTCTATAGTGATATTTCTGGTCCTTTTCCACATCTTTAATTTAGAAAAACAAATATATTAATATATTCATTGATTATTTTTTAAGCTATACATGGGTTTATTTTCTTAATTATAAGTCAAAGGTCTTTGATCACTTTCAAAGATTTGGGGCTCTTACAAAAAATAGTCAAGTAAAGCCATCAATATTTTGCACAAAGACAATGGTGGTGGAATGTCAACCATTATTTTTACTAATTTTTCACTTCATATGGATTGAGATATAACATAAAATTTCATAAAATCATCAATAGAATAGGTGTTGTATAACACAAGATTAGGTTATTAAATGAAATCTCAAACAATAATGTTATTTTTCAAATCTAATGCACCTCAATATTGGGCCAAAGCCATCAAATGTTTTTTTATATCTAAAATTTATTTCCTCATATCATATTTAAAGGGTTCATTCCTTTTTAATCATATATTAATCTAAATCACACAATTAATCACTTACAACTATTTTGTATCTCCTACTATGACCTGCATTCCTAAAAATAAATGTAAGGTAGTGGAATCTCAGAGTCAGACTTACATTTTTATGAGATATCCTAATGGTGTTAAGGATATAGGATTATCCATCCCACCACTCATGAGTTATTTATTGAGATAAGTGTTAATTTTTATGAGGGTCCCTCAAATGCCACACTTGACATTTCTCCCTCTTTTTTGGACTCACTAGGATTTGATGACAGTAATGATGATTTAGATCTACCCAAGTAGCTTTCAAATGATCTATATTCTTAGTCTAGTTTGAATGATGAGATTAGTGATGGGGACTCACCTCCTCCCTTTCCTATTCACCTTTCAAAAAATGAGTAATATCCTCTTGAATCTCTAAATTCTAGTCCTTTCTGGGTCTATAAAGACACTACAAAATGTTGGACATTAGGTTAGATATCAATCAAACACTAGGCCAACACATTCATAATTCATTATGTCCTACATGCATTCATTAGATGTAATCCAATCTAAAATCATTTTTGAGGCATCAGACGCTCCTGAGTGGAATACTAATATAGAAGAGGAGTATGGTTCCTTACTAAGGAACAACACTTGGGATTTAGTCCCTCTTATTAAGGGAAGAAAACTTGATAGAAATAGATGGATATATCAAAAAATTATATCATATTAATTAGTAGATTAATTTAAATCATGGTTGGTATAAAAGGGTTGTTCCTATGTATTTGGCATTGAGTATACCAATAATTTTTCTCTAGTTGCTAAAATGAACTCAATCTAACTCACTCTTTTCATTTATGAAACACATCACTAGGATGTTCATGAGATGGATGTGAACAATGCCATTATTCATGGTGACCTCAAAGAGGATATATACAAATAAAAACCACAAGGTTTTTTAGAATATTCTTCCTTAGTTTACAAACTTCAAAAATGTATCTTTAGATTCAAACAAGTTCCTTGATATTGGTATGCCAGGATAGATTCCTTTATCATTTTAGCTTAGGTTTAATAGATGCCATTTTTATCTAAATATCTATAGTTTATATTAGGATGACTCACTTTTTATTCTAGTCCTCTGTGTGGATGACATTTTGATCACTAAGAGTTAAACATCCTTCATCGTAGTAGTGAAAACTAATTTATCTGGCAGGTTCTCAATGACTGATATGGGCTTGTTGTATTACTTCATTGAGAATGATACTTTTTAGTCAGACTCTGGGATCACTATTTAAAAATCCAAGTATCCTCTTAATTTTATTTAATAGTTTAACATGATTGATTTTAATCCATATACAACACCATTTCTATCTAGTGTGAATATTGAGGTTGATTGTCCATCTCCTTTGGTTGATGTTACCTTGTATCGATAAATTCATGGTAGTCTCATCTATATTACTCACACTGGACTTGAAATTTCATATGTAGTAGGCATGGTTTTTTATATTTATGAAAGAACAACAAGATATACACTAAAAAGTATCTAAGGAAAGTCTCCACTACATTTAGGGTACTCACAATTTTTGGATTCAATATGGAGTAGGTAGTGACATTGAATTGATTGTGTGTGTGTGTGTGTGTGTGTGGTGTGTATTCAAATTAGGCTGGTGATATTCATCATTAGAAGTCTCCTTTAGGCTATAGTATTTCCCTTAGTTTAGGACCAATTAGATGGTCAAGTAAGAAGCATGATGTTATTACTTTATCTTTTACAAAGGTATAATATAGATTGTCTATTAATGTTGGCACTGAGGTTATTTAGATTCAAGAAATTCTCACTAAGTTTTTATATCCAATTTTGATGACCAAAAGTCATATTCTATGATAATCAAAACACCATTAATATCTATAGGAATTCAATCCTTCATAAATATACCAAGCATATTGAGATTCACATGTATTTCATTTGAAATATTATTCATGAGCAAGTCATTGATCTTCTGTACTACTAGAATACAAATAAAATCATTGATACATTTAACAAACCCTTCACTAAGAGTAGGAATCTTAATTTTTGAGCTCTTCCTAAGGTTTAGACAACTCCAACATCAACCTCCAGGGGGATTTTTAGTTCCCTCTCTCTCTCTCTCTCTCTCTCTCTCTCTCTCTCTCTCATCTATCTCTCTCTCATCTCTCTCTCATCTCTCTCTCATCTCTCTCTCTCTCCTCTCTCCTCTCTCTCTCTCTCTCTCTCTCTCTCTCTCTCTCTCTTCTCTCTCTCTCTCTCTCTCTCATCTCTCTCTCTCTCTCTCTCTCTCTCTCTCTCTCTCCTTGGGGGAGTTCTCTTTATTCTTTTGGTAGTTTTTATATGTTCTTAGGAACCTCACCAGGCCTTGTTTTTGGGACCTAATTCTTCCTACCCAACTAAGGTACACTTAAAGGGGGGAGGGGTTTGGTTTAGGTTTTTAAACCATTAAATGTTTTTTCCTACACATGTTTAACTTTCTTAGGTGATATAATAGGTCATTAGGGAAAAATATGCCTTAACCCTATTTTCTAATTATGACTTGATTTTTGATTCTATATAAATGTACATTTCTTAATGTTATTTTGGATAATGCTTCTAGTGCTCATAATATAATATTTAATTATTGAAGACTAGTTTTTTATCTGTTTATGGTTTAATTTTGATGTTATAACATTTTTTTTTGTGTATTAGTGTCTATCTAGTCTAAATCCTTGATTGTGGCCCACTTTGACAAAAAGAAGAGAATAACACTATGAAATTTTGGAAAAAGTGTGTGAAAAATGTTGCCTTCATGGTAATTATCTCAACCCTAAGAAATATATTTTTGTAGTGACTAAAGAAAAACTCACTAGACATGTCATCTCAAAATAAGGAATTAAAAATGACCCTAAAAGAGTCAAAGTGATCTAAAAATTGTTATTACCAACCAAAAAAAGGCATACATTAATTATTCAAGAAGGTAAATTTTCTATGAATGTTTATGCCTAATTTTTCAGAACTCACCAAACACATTATCGAAATGATGATAGGCAAACCTTGCTTCAAATGTAAGAGTGAAGGAAAAAAGCATTTTAAAGGATAAATTATTTAATTAAATGTGATCTCACTTTGATCTTCCTACAATTAAATAAATAATTTATCATCTATTGATATTCTTCAGATTATACTCTTTTGTCCATTCTCATTCAAAATAGCAATGAAGGGATTAAGTCACAAATAGCTTTCATGAGTTTTGGTCTTAATTATTATCATTTGAAATAATATCTAGAAGAAAAACATGCATATGCCACTATAAAATCTGTTATGTAGTTCAAGTAATATAATATCCATTTAAATTCCATTGTGATGGTACCTAATACATTGATAAAGTCTATTTTTACTCAATAGGAAAAATGTTGAAAAAGATAAATTGGATCACTAAGGTTTAATATTATGAGTTATATATCAAAGCCACTAAATTGTTCTAAGCTAAAGGCTTATGTTATGTAATGGAAGAACATATGTATGCATAAATGATTCATTTTTTAATAAGAACACATGATCAAAATAAATAACAACCACTTATTTTCCTATTTATATATTCCATAGTTGAATGGTTTTTAGACATTGCCTTGTTCTTGACATATGGAGAATACCCATCTCATTTGGATGTTATGTAGTAAATAAAAATCATGTTAAAATCTATAAAACATGCGATTTGGGATGACACATTACTCAATAAAAATACTGATGGTTTTTTTCCTTAGGTGTATTGATAAATATAAATAAAATAAGCTTATAGAAACTTTTCATGATCAATTTTGTAGTGGATATTTATTTACTATAGTGACAAAATATAAAATCTTGAGAGCCCATTACTATTGGCCTTTGATATTTAGATATTATTATGAATGGGTTAGAATGTATAAGTCTTGTCATTAATTAGTCATATGATAAAAAATCATAGCTTTCCATGTCAATCCTATAGTAATTGAGGAATATTTTCAATAATGGGGATTGGATTTTGTAGGAACAATTACTCCTCATTTGATTTCTAGTGACAACCAATCCATCAATGTTATAAATTACTTTACCAAATGGGTGGAGGATATCCCAACCAAATAAATGAATTCATAATTTGTATGCAACCTCATAAATGAAAATATATTGGTAATATTTGATGTTTTACAAAATATTTTAATTAACAATGTGACCAACTTATCTTATGAATTATTGGTTAAATTTTGTTATGGATTTGGTATTTCTTTGTATCACTCTTATGAATACTACCCATGAGGAAATTTACAAGTAGAATAAAGTAATAAGAATCTTATTACAATCATATACAATTTGGTAGATAAAAATAAGATGAATTGGCATAACAAACTATATACACATAATATTTTTAAACTTTATATATTACTAGTGATTTTTCTCTTAGAAGAACTCATCAAAACTCAACCATTGGTGCTTCAAAATATTATGTTTCCCTATACCACCATTTGAAACCAATAAAAACTTGTCTTATACATTCCCCTAATCTTTAACACCACCCTTACACACTCCTCCAAGCAATTCATGACCTCAAATATCCCTTACCTAAGCCAAAAAATCTTTTGGAATTGTACCAAACAAATTTGACATGGACCAACCCTATACATAAAAAATATGTACACATTACAAGATTTGGTCCACCTAACTTGACCCAGTCTAAGACCTAAATGCTTTATTAATTTAAAGATATAGGGTCGACTCTATCAAAAAAAACTTTGGAAGAGTTTAGGGTTAGATCTAGCTATATAAATACATACTTTTTATCATTTTAGTTAAATACAAAAAGTAAATCATTATTTGAGCATCTAATTATCCACCACTCTACTTGAGGAGCCATTACTTAGGGTTTTAATACCACACTTGGAGATATGAATCTTGTCTTATGGGATAAGTCTTTATGATTCATAAGAGAAGACCTGTAGCCTTTGGATGACCTATCATTGTTATCCTTACAAACCACAATAACCTCTTATGAAGCACCTTGCCCAAGGGAGAGATTCAGGATCAATGGGTTCATCTTCTAAGGTAAGTATTCCTAACACTTACTCATTATTGAATTAGATAGATTTTCATTTGTTAGATTATATGATTCTCTCTTTATGTATTAGGATTACGTCTACATTAAATTTAGTAGAGTTATTATATGCATGTTTAATTTTATGTTTATTACCCCCATTTTGTGTTACATGCTTTGGTGAACACTAGGTTAGATTTTGTTTTACTTTGTGATTTACTCGTGAATAAGAAAACATAGGACCTAGTTTGGTTTGCATGGTGTTTCTTTATTAGAGGATTTAGAATGCTCTCTAGTGATATTATTATGGGAAGAGACCCCTTAGTTAGGTCTAGCAAATCCATATTTTTCATGACCTAGATTGTATAAATGTACCAATAAGTGGAAGGGTTACTGTGATTTATCTTCTCTGAGATAGGATTGATTTGTATATCAACTTCATTTTCCCTTGTATACAGTATGGTGAACCTAATGTGAATTAAACCTTGTAGGTTTTCCTTCACACCTTCATTTATTATCATATATTTGTTATTTGTTATTATTATAGTATTTGATAAAATCTATCAATACAATATAACATTTTGTGCATAATTTTCACATGCAATCATTGTGATCAACTCTATATTTATCTGTGTAGGTCATATTCAATAACTGATTACATTGATCAGCTTGACTCAATTCACTTATTTACCTATAGGTTTTTAGACTCAATCAACCTTGTAAACTCTATTAGTAGAATAAAAACCATCATTTAAATAATATAGTATAAAAATATCAACTTCATCATCTTCAAAAATTATTAGGTTCATTCTTACCTTCTTAGTCATTTTTGTATTTCATTTATACTCTTGTTTTTCACAGTTTTCAATTTATAAAATTGTAACCACATAATGAAATAGGTTGACTAAATTTTCATAGTTTCATAGCTTGATTTTTTATATATAATAATCAATCAACTTATTCAACTATGCTCTTTTGGATCTTGCTTCAACAAACAACATCACCCTGTTGATTCTACTCTATACTATTTACATACATGGTCACCTAAACGAACTTTGTACTCTTCAAAACAAAGGAAATAACATATCTTATTAGTAGTTAATTCACATATCTTATTACTTGATTTATTAGAGTAAGAAACATAGACAAAGTAAGAGGTTTTTAATTTATGAATTTATTCACATTATTTTTCTTTTTCACAGACTTCTAAACCACATAACATCAAAAAACATTAAAAAACTTCTACCCAAGGTCTACCTACTTATATTTTATCATCATAGAAGAAGCCAACTTGGTTTTTTGGCCAAGTATAAATATGTGTTTGATGGTATATACTATAAAATCACTTGACACCATTATTTTTATGAGATTTTGAACTAAAGGGGTAGGCCCTACTACTAAATCAATGCCATCATCAATATAGATCCCTTTCAACCTCAACTACCTAAAACCATCCTTATAATGATTTTATAGTTATTTAATATAACTAAATCTCTATAAAATTTATATATAAAAATTATTCTAACTTAAAACATTATGGAATAACCACTTATATCGACATTTCTATTTTTTCTCTTGCTCTCTAATAATTATATTCTTTATTGTCAAACTTGTATTAGCCAGTGTTGGTGCAAGGTTTGTGTTATGTGCCAAAAATAGAATGAATAAATCAATAAAATTAATTTTATGTTTCTTTCAAGCATTTTGGACATAAACACTAGATCATCTATAGTCATAATTATCAACACCTATCTCTATCTTCAACACATAGTCAATCTGCTCGACCATGTCTCCTATAGTCTGTGTTTCCCGATAGAAAATAATCACTTTGTTTGACCTAGTCTCTTATAAATTTATTGTTATAATTAATTTCAACACATAGTTGACCTATCTAAATATCTGTCTTTTACACTCTCTCATTTACCTTATGCAAAACATAGTTGACTAGTTTGACTATGTCTTTTGTATCATGTTTTGTTTACTATCCTACAAGATAATACTAACTAGTTTGACCCTATATCCTATAATTGGACCTTTATTTTTAACAATTATTTAGTTTTTATACTTCATCATGAATTTAATTTTTGAGGATAATATATAATTGAATCAATCAAATATGATGAGTTTTACCAACCCCAATAGGTTCTCTACGACACATATTTTGGAACCCACCATAGACCAAAGAAATATCCATGTTTCCACTCAAACCACTAACTATGTGAATCATCCCAATTTTTACTCAAAAATTAACCCTTTTTTCTTTGGAATGTCATTTTGACCTTTAATACACCACAAAACTGATTTTTGACATTAATGTAAACCCTCAATATTGAGGAAAAGATCCTACAATCATTTATAATATCATGATGGGACCTCATATAAGAGAACCCCATTCACCCTCCCCTATATTTTCTCATGGATTTAAGGTAACCTCTTTCTTTGCATCCTAGTATTTTCCTTCTATAATGTCTCCTTCCCATACCATGACATCATCTTCTATGTCTTCTTCAACCTCCATGCTAAGTATTTCTACCAACATGGTAGGTTCAACTTCTAGTGTTCCTCTTCAAAACACCCACTTCCTTAACCATGCTACTAATGCTTCTTTTTCTACCAATTTTAATCATGTCACTAGTGTGACACATGCCACTACTTCATCTCACACCCATAATAAATCACAAACTCCAATATCTCCCATAGTGCTCATGCATCACATGTTATGTCCACTACTCAAAATATAGATCAAACTAATCAACTTAACTTATAAATGCTTAACCAAATGCATACCTTAAAAACCAATAATTTAAATCATATTATATATATGTAAAATCATCTCATACATCTCCAACACCAACCTCATCATGTTTTATGAAGAGTGAAACCTTAGGGTTTCCCATGATAACCTTATACCACAACTACCACTCATAAATAAAACCATAAAAAAATTACAAAATGAACATCTAGTAGCTTATATTGTTAACATTTACATAGGATGTATCACCCCCACCATCAACTATAACAAATATACTGATCCTACCTTATATTTATACACATTTGGTAACCTTTATAAAGATTGGGTTAAACTTAATAACTTTATTGATGTGAAAATATTTGCTAAAACTCTCTTAAGAGATGATTTAGATCTGTATAATCATTTAAAACCCCACTCTATCACTAGCCTATAAGAGTTGGTAAACTCACAAGTCCAAAATTACAAACTAGTGATCTTCCCAAAAATAACATAGCCCATTTTATAAATTACAAAAAAGTAAAAATTGAAATGGCACAAGCCTTCATCAAATGATGGAATAACATGTCTAACAAATTTGAGCATAATATTTAGGATGAAAACATCTTCCACATATTTACCAATGATATACACCCTAAATTATAATATTGAGTTAGGACCCTCTCTCCAAAAACCTTAGAAGTAACTCTTTACCGAGCCAAAAGATAAGACTTCCTCATGTGCCAATTTGAACCACTTAAACCTAAAATGGGCACTTACATGATCATAAAAATTAAAACACATGATACAACCAATTATGGTGCTACCAAAACTTATGATACTATCCATACCATCTAAGTTATTATTCCAAACAATGCCATGGAGCATATTTCACCCCCTAACAAAACTCCTCCCACATTTTCTCAATACAACCACACTAATGTGCATAAATAATTATCCATATCCAAACTTCAAAACATCTCCCAAGACCGTTAACATGAGATCTTAACCCCATTTGCACTATGAAATCATGGTATGATCCTAATAAAATATATTGGTTTCAATCAAGTTAGGGCCATTCTCGTGAGACTTGTAGGTAATTGCAAAATCTTTCTATGGATTTTCTTCTTGGTTCTAACTTTTATCATGAATCCCTTATCTAAAAATGTCAACAAGATCATGACATATCTTTTAAATCTCATGAAATGGAAAATAAAAGCCAAGATTTAAACTAAGAAAATTCTCATCTAAATATCTACAAAGACCATCTTTTTAACCACCAAGACAACATCGAACAACCTACTCCTACTAATAAAACCATTGAAAGTCTTATAGACTTTACCAATAATGATGAAAATGTGGTTAATATGACTGATATGAGATGACTAGATGTGTTTATTGACTCACATTCAACACCTACACATCACACCTCTCAACCATTATGTGTCATTGAAGATACTTCCCCATCTCACCTCATGGAATTTGAGGAAATAAGAAATAATACCCATACAGATATGACTCTAAATAACACAACCTAATAATAACTCTCATACCATTTCCAATCTTCTTCCAACATCCACTCCACAAGACAACATACCCCAAAATTCTAATAGTATTTATTCTACCCAACCACAAAAATACTTAAACCAACCATCACATCACCTAAAGTAACTCAACCCACTTAGAAAAACCTAAAAAAACCATACCCTATCAATAAAAATTTAATTATACTCCAACCCTTATTCCCAAAAGCTCTTACAATGCTACACACCCATATATAACAATCCTCCCATAGGTTATGATGAATGATATCCTATTTTATAACTTTCCCCTCTCTGATATCAAATATCTTTCTTATAATTAATGAGAAATTCTCCCCATAATCAAAACCACATCATGAAATTATTGTTTTAAATGAACATCCCTCATCCTCCTCCTATAGGATGTGAATCTACCTTATTTGGATCTAAAGATGGTATACTTCACAATGTGAAGAGATGTCCATCCATGTTGATGAAAAAATGTACACTTCTCTCTCACTTAAGTTACCTATCACTTCCATGATTCCTAATGAGATATTGCTTCATGTGGATAAACCTCCTATGTCCATTAGCATCTAAATTGGTGATATCCAATTTATGCATGCTTTAATTGATGAAGGTTTAGGCATGTATGTTTCCTATCTTTAATTCATTAAGACACTTATGTATTTCAAATGCAACATCAAATCTACATGTATTACATGTAAATGTTATGATAGAAGGCAAATGTTACCTCTTAGTTGTGTTTTTATTCCCATTACCATTCCTACTATTATTGTCCATGTGAAATATATGATCTTTAAATTTCCACTTTCTTATAATATCTTACTCAATAGACCTTGGAATCATTATATACAAGCAATTTCCTCATTCACGTGTCAATGTTTTAAATTGCCTCATAATGGATCTATCTACAAGATTCAAGGAGACACATACCCTTGAAATTTTGAAAATTTCTAAGATTGTGGTGTTTTTGAAATACCCACCCTTGAACACTTAACTATTGTCCCATTTTGGTAATCCTAACACTTCAATTATCTAGTCAACTCCACTTGAGGTGATAATAGTCACCCCAAATTATTGGGAATATTACACCTAAACTCTTAGACTTTCATGATGATGAGAGAGATGAGATATGCCTAAAGATAAAAACCTTTAATATTTCCCACCACATCATCACCCAAATTCCTCCTTCTCTTCAACCTTGATTCTTATAGCTACCTTCTGATGACATACCCATTATCTTAACCAAAATTAGACACACCATTCATCATGCTTCCTGTAAAGACAAAATCATTCCTACATATATTATTGACTTGCATACGCCCAACTATGATGAAGGTTATAATTTACATGACCCATTTCTATCTATATTTGTCTAAGCTATAAACACTAAAGCTCTTCAATATCACTCTTATTCATTTCAGTATTTTCATTATTTTTCTAGCATTCCTTATTTTATCACACCTAATACTAGTCTTTGCGTTATTGTTAAATAGGTAGACATGGACAACTCACATGATATGCTTCTAGTCATATAAAATCCCCTCAAGAGTATGCTCATGAATCATGCCATGATATGACTTTATCCCTTTTCTAGGCATCCCTTATAGTCCACTCCCTCTAAAGATGATAGCCACTATGATTAGACCTAATA
This sequence comes from Torreya grandis, assembly GCA_037957365.1. NCBI lineage: Eukaryota > Viridiplantae > Streptophyta > Pinopsida > Cupressales > Taxaceae > Torreya > Torreya grandis. The sequence goes on along the minus strand of JARHVA010002540.1, from coordinate 2,454,484 downwards.
CACAACCTATTTTACCTTAAGATGAGCTTATTTTTTTTTGTTCTAGATTAACCATTATTTGGTGATGGAATTCTTCCCTTACCACATCTTGATCCCTTTCCCACATAATGGGAAGATCAACCTTATTATGATATTTAAAAATTTGTTGGTCATTAAACCAAAGATTACCAATTATATCAATAGCTCCAAGATTCTCCTTCCACCCCTTCATACCCCCATAGTGTAGTAATAGATGATTTTTTTTCTTTCATAAGACATATAACCATTATTCTACCCACTACTAAAAATTTAGGTAGTAGATCGACACATTGCACCAAGCCACTAATCAACTCAAACATATGTCCATAACTCTTCCCAAGTTATTACAAAAGTATATCCCTAAATATAGGAAAGTAGTATTTGGAACCAATGTGGTACACATCATACTGATTGATTTCAAGTTCTCAAACAACATTTTCTTAATTTTCCATAGTCAACACCCACACTAGTTATTCCTCCTCATACATATCACCCATGCAAGAAGGTTCTTCATTCTCTATTGATTTCACCTCCTTCTATCTCCACAAATACCATTCCCATAGATACATCCATTCCTCTCTTTGATTATACCACACACAAGATACCACATAAACATTACTCTTCATTAACTACACCTAGATTTTCATTTGAGATGATATGGAAGGAAGTGTTTACACAACTTTCAACAAACATTGATGAGACTCTGGCAAACATCATAATTTAGCTTCATAGAAATGTTTGGGATGTTATGGATAAGATTTATGGTCAAATATATCATTATTTATTTACATGGCATGGTGTTCTTACACATTGTTCTATTTTACGATTTGGATTGGATTTGTGATCCATTTTGATATCTCTTATACACTTGATTATGTGTCAAATTTGATTTCACTTTTTTTATTTTACATTATATTATTTCATTTTCTTGCACTTTTTCTTATGTCTTCTTATCATTCTTCTCATGAATTCTAACTTATGATAAGGATTTCACTTCTTCCATGGGTTCTTTTATTTTCTCTATAATGATTGTTTATTATCTTTATACACTCACAAATAAAGATAATTATTATTGTGACTTAGTTTTATAACCTTGATTCCCTTAGTATTCTATCTCTACCATATGATCATTAATCAAATAAAGACTTATCATTGTACTACTATTATATAACAATCTATGTGGATCTCCTTTCTTCCCTTATTCCCCTTTCATATGCTAAACATACATATGGTTGAAACATGAGATTACACACTAGTTCATAAGTAAGCCTAAGTATTTAATTAGTTATATCTCTCATTACTTAACCTCCTTTAAACCAAAGTCTACATCTCATTCATCTGTATCACTTTAATCACTCACGTTGTTCTTTTCAAATATGTATGGAGGAATCATACATTCCATAAAAAATTAAAATGGAAATCATTTCAAAAAAAGGAAACATACAATTCAAAAGTCTAATCACAATAAAAGATGTAATTATTTAGCACATATCATATTTTTAATTGAATATAAAACTCCACAGTTGGTCTCATGATAGATATGAGGTATATTGTGGTATGGTAGGCTAGAAGATTGGGATAAGAGAATAAAAATATCTAGAAGTTCTACCTACTTTCTGACATAAGTACCCAATTTTCGTATTAGATTGATGGATTTGTAAGAGGTCCTAAGGAATGAGTAACATGTTGTGGGAAGGTAGTTATTTTTTTATTTCCTTGCTCAAAAAACCTTCATGAATTGATTTATAATCTCACCTATTTTTCTATACATCTTTGTGCTTATTTTAAGTAGGTATGCTTTGTATTTCAATGGTCACTAGACTTTTAGTGTCTCTCCTTATTACCTAGTATGCCTCATGTTTACTAAGTTTTTCTCATAAATTCCTATGTCATGGTCTTTTACATTCCCTATTTCATTAAAAAAATATTAATATTTCCCCTTGATGAATATTATTTTATTAACAAATCATTCTCCCTATGATTTCCCTTTGTGATTTATACTGTAAGACCATAGATAGAGTGAGGTTCTTCTTACAAATTACCACAAGAAAACATTTTCTTATTTTTACCCTTATTACTATTCACCTAATTGGTGTTAACCTTATGACTTATAGTTTAAGACTATGGATACGACCAAGCTCTAGTTACAAGTTACCACATTAAAACATATTTAAATTATTCCTATATTTATTTCCACCTCATTGGTGTTCCATTTGTGATTTACAGTGTAAGACCTTGGATAGGACCAGGACCTCCTAATAGAATATTATAATACACACTTCATACTATAACAAAGTCATAATAAAATTACATATTTAAGATTTGAGTTAATTTGTGTTAAATTATGATTTACATGTCATTGACATACTCCCCATCTTGATTTAGTATGTTTTATGATTACTTCATAAACACTTCACTTTTATCTTCTTATTTTATGATTTCATGTATGTTTATAACCATTTTATTATTATTTTCATACTTTCCCTATTGATTTAGTATGATTAATTTGATTTATACTTACATTTTATTTTTCTTTTCATAATTCCCATATTGATTTAGTATGGTTGATTAACTTTATTGTTAATTTGTTTTTATACCATTGGTTTTCACATGTTTTCCACTTTGTTACAAATTTTCATACTTCCTAACATGATATAGTATGATTATTTTTTTTTTAATTTAGTGAAAATATTTTTACATAGTTTGAAAAAAAAAGGTTACCTTTTAATTTAGCATTTTGGTTTTGTATATTTATTCATATTTTGTTTTTACACATTTCTCATCATGATATAATGTGTATTAAATTTTATGATTATTAATACTTTTCTAAATCATTGTAATTTTATTTTTAACCATGAATGTGTATCACATAATGCTATAATATAAAACATACATCATATATTTTCTATAGCATATACAATAAAAGTAAAATACATGTGCTAGTAAGGAAACATATCTATACATCCATCTACTTATAGATATAAATCATAGATGAATAAATGTCCATATATATATACATACATATATATATATATATACATATATATACATATATATATATACACACACACACACATATATATATACACACACATATATATATATATAAACACATATATATATATACATATATATATATATATATGTATGTATGTATGTATGTATGTATGTACACACACACACACACACACACACACACACACACATCATGATATTTATACAATAAAAATAAAAAATACAATAGTCATAGCTATAAGGTTGTGCTCTATCATGCGTATCATGGGGCCTTGCCATCCTACCCATGTATGCTTGTGACTGACCCCTCTGAATAGTGTGATATAAGGAGGTAGTGTATACTTTTTTGCCATTAATCTCAAATTTTAGGTTGGCCACCTGGTCTTACACACATCTAAGTGATATAGTGGTCACCATATGAGTGGATCACTCTTGATCCAATGACTACCAAGATTTAACCTTTCCCTCTCCTACCCATGTAGGTGGTTGTGAAACATCTCCTTGTGTTTGTAGTTATTGAGTATCCTCTCCCACCAGTCTAAAACAACTCGCATATGCCACAGAAGATGGTATCATAAGATTAGCTAAACTAGATGTATTATAATGAGATAACACCAATCTAAAATATCATAGTGCATAACCACAATCATGGATCCCCATATGATCTTATTAGATACAATATCTATAATATAAACCAAATATACATCTAATCCCATACACACACACACACACATCACTAGATCTATAAATGAGAATAGAACTAGTGATTTATGTTAAAAACATAATTAATTATAACATTCATGACTAGTGCTAATATTGACAACCATGGTCTCCCCATCCACTCACTCACTAAGCACATCCTCTAATAGATGAATCCACACAAGTTCAAAACCAAGAGTCACCACCTGATATTATCATCATCCTATCTTCAATGGCCTCTCTATCGATCAACTATATCTTGTATTTTTTATAAGATCACCTTGTGTGACTGATCACACCTATGTCTTGTCTTGTCAGTGATGCATCTCTCTAATGAGCTTGAGGCATCCATTATTTCCCTTACTATGGATCTAATATTGCATCCTCACCTAAAGTATCCACATATATAACATCCTCAACACTAGGTCTCACCACCTCCTACTATTGTATCTACCTTATCCATAGTCTTTCCTATTGAGGCCTGATCATATGTATCTTGGTGGTAACCCTTGTGCCTTGTCTCTCTCTTAGATATTTATAATGTCATGCCTATATATAGGCACTACTAGAGTGGAGGTTAGATGTGGTAGGCCTAGCTACCTAGAAACACAAGATACTAGATTATCCCTCTAATATATCATCCATATCATCCCTCTACCTCATAGTTAGAATTCTTTAATAGACTGTATCAACCACATATTATGTACTACATTGGCCAATAGCTACTATGTCAGCCATTTCTCCATATATAATTAGATCAGGCCTCTGCAATGTAGTCGACCACCCCTAATGATACTAAATCAACCCAACACTACATAATCAACCACTTTGATTTCTCTTCCCTTACAAACTAAGTTGATAGGTCCAAATTTTTTCTTATTTTGTGGTAAATTTTTAACCATTTACCATAAAATCCTTTGGAATTTGATTGGTCTAATATTTTCCTACCTAGTACCTTGTTCTACCCATATTCTACCTTAAAATTTCCTAAGATTATTTTGGGTATCTACATTTTGCCTGACATATATTTTTCTACATTCAACTTATTTTCAATTATAAATTACTCAAAAAAAATGATATTAAAGATTCACTTACTTGAATTTCACTTTCCACAGTCATTAGGCATTCTAAACATTGTAGTTGTTGTCTCCTCAGCATGGTCATTCTCTAGGCTTAACTGGGTCTCTTAAATCAATACATGTTTAGAATACTAAAAATAACAAATGAACTAATTTTCATCCTTTTTATATTTAATATTCAAAATTATTTACCTATCAAATATTTACAATCATAATCCATTTTTTGCCCATAAATTTATTTTTACAAGCTCTTTTTTTAAACCCAAAGATGTTCTAGATTCCTAATGTCATAGATAAATCTTCCACATATTACATGTATATTTTACAAAAAAATAAATTTTCACTTATTTTACAAATTTGCCTAATGTTCTCCACATTGGACACCTTCACATTTCTCTCACTTTAATCCTCTTCTATAACACTAAGGTAAGTAAAGGTATGTATTTGGGAATGTTTTCCTTTCATTTATCTTATTCTCTTCTTATTACAATCTACTTAGCTTAACATTACATGTGATTATGTTATTTTCCCAAAACACCATCCTATGTTATAACTACATAACATTTGATGATATTCGAGTGGGGTATATGTATACACATAATATTTTAAAACTTTATCGAAAATTGATTCTCTCTCTTACAAAATCTCATCATTACTCAAACTCTCTGAGTGCATGCCTTAAAGGGTACATTGAGAAAGGTGTGGGTAACCCATTGGTGCTTTTTAGGATTGTCATTTTATATACCACCACATTAAACCAACACAAACCTCTCATATACATTTCCATAAGATTTTACACCTCCCTTACACACTTTTCCAAGGAGTTTACTACCTCAAACAACCCCTACCTAAGCCACAACTTATTTTAAATTTTATCAAATAAATTCATCTACACAAACCCTATACTTTAAATATATGAGAATATAATGGGATCAAGTAAGCCTTGACCATCGCAATCCAGGACCTAACTAATTTGTTAATTTAAATATACATGGATAACTCAACCCACTCTATTAGAAAATACTTCATAAGAGTTTAGGGTTAGATCTAGCTATATAAACACATCTTATTCATCATCTCAGAGAGAGTCAAGGAGTAAATAAATATTTCTTCATATCCTTATCCATCATTTTACTTGAGGATCCATTACATATATTTTTAAAACTAAATTGGAGATATGAATCTTGTCTTGTGGGAGAAGTCTTTTGGATGAAAGGAGAAGTCATATATCCTACAATATACCAATCTTTTTTATCCTTACAAACCATAACAACCTCTTATGAAACACCTTGGCTAAAGGATAAATTAAGGCTCAGTAAGTTCATCTTCAAAGGTAAGTATTCCTAAATCTTTCTTCTCTTTATTAAAGTATATAGATTTGCATTTTTTATCTTATATTTTTCTCTCTTCATACATTAAGATTACCTATACATTGACTTGATTAGATTTATTATATGCATGTTTAATTTTATGTTTATTACCCCCATTTTATGCCACGTGCTTTGGTGAGCACAAGGTTATATTTTACTTTACTTTGTGATTTACTTGTGAATAATAAAACATAGGACCTAGCTAGGGCTATTGTATGGTGTTGATTAACTAGAGGTTTTGAAACACTCTATAAAGATACTTTTTTGGTAAGAAATCCCTTATTTAGGTCTAGTAGATCCATATTGGTCATAACCCAGATTGTCTAAATGTACCAACAAGCAAAAAGGCTAGTGTGATGTATCTTCTCCAACCTAGGATTGATTTGTAGATTAGCTTCACTTTCCCTTGTATATAGACAATTTATGAAACTTTTTGGGAAGATTGTATCACACCTAAGAATCCTATTGGCATGTCCCCTTTCTAAATTGTTTCATGAGATTGATTCCTTTATTATAATAACACTTGTACTAGCTAACTACAACTAGTAAGATCCATTTAAAATTATAATTTTGAAAGTCCATTGTATAATAAAACATTATATTTGAAAAATATTAAATAACATAATACATGGGTTGTAGACATAATTATAGAATATCAAGTTTAGTTTAAATTATTCTTTTATAAAAAATAATTAAAATGGATTTCCAATAAAAATATATCATGCTCTTATTGGATAAATGAAGAGAACCAAATGTGAGTCATGGTAAATTTAATTATCCATGGATGGGCCCATTGAAGTTCAAAAATTTATGTGGAGACAATAATTTATATACATCATATGTAAATGGTACACATACCCCTTTGCCCTATAGTGAGTAGTACTTGAAACTCTATTTCAAGTGAAAGTAAGTTGTCCCCTATATGTAAGTATTTATATAGAGTTTTGGTTTTGTTTATTTTCATTTATTGTCATCTTATTTTATTCATGTTTTACCTCTTTATTTTTTTTGTCTCATTCTCTTAGATTCTGGTCATTTCTAAGTTAGTATATCAAAGCCTAAATAAATTTATAGTCCAATGGATAATTACATGTATACAAAATGAGGTTCTGGAGTTCATCCTTAGTATCTTATATTTTGAAGTTCCCTAATCGTAGTTAGTTTTTATACCCAAAATTGAACATGAGAAAAAAACACCAAGTCCTTCAATTCATTTTGATCATAAAATATAAAAATATGGTCTAGTTAGTTAGAAATAGGTCATCAATGTTAAGGATGTTCAAAATTGAAGAATATATTTTTTAAAATAGCTCTAAGTATCTAAGAATCAAAAGGAAACTAAAAATTCTAGGTCTTTTTTTCATTTTGAAAATATTTACCACTTGAAAAACATTTGTGGGTTTCCATCCCTAATCTAGCATGCCTACATATTATAACAAATTGGTCATCATCTCATTAAGTTTTGATCCCTTGCTTAACACCTTTGTGTAATCTAGGATATACATCAGCAGATTATGGATCCATATCATTCAAATACACTTGTCAAAACATGATTATTTTATAAACACAATGATGGATCTTGACACATGCCCAAGCATCCCAAAACATTTGTAATTAACTAGGTATTTACCTAACAAATGCAAATGTTTCTAACTTATTTTTTAACCTCTCCTTTGATTCATTTTTTCCCTCACCTTTATCCCAAAACTATCCACATTCTTCCCTCCTATAGTCCTTATCTTTTTCTTCGCATTGTTATTCTTGTAGGTTTTCTTTCCATCTCATTCATAGCTTTCTTGTAGAAGAAGAGGGTTTGTGTTTTCAACTTTCCATCAAAGAATCAACCAACTCTAAGAAATTTCTCATGCCATACAATTAATTTTTTCACATGAGAAGGGATGAAACATTCATCATATTTTTTACCTTTAGGGTTTTGAAGAATTCACCATGGACTTAAACTTACATAACCCTATTACATTAATTTCATATTTGATTCTTGATTAAGTGATTAACATAATATTATCCTTACCTACAGACTCCATAGACTTTGATCTTAGTTACACAAACAATAAGATTATAACACCATTTAAAGATTTGGTGGAGCATGATACTTTATCAGGCATTCCTTAGATTTAAAGCCTTACATTGACACCCATATGAACCTAATCCACTTTAAAATACACATCAATATTTTAACCCTTTTCAATAACACCTCATATTTCATGTATATCTGACCCATCTATGGAATCCACATTTTGTTCAGATGCACATATAAGTTCACCTTCTTGTTGAATCATATTTGGGTCTCTATTATTCTTCAAGTGATGAACTTCATTAGATTTCTACATCAAGTACCCCAAATAAGAAGAACATAAACATGAAATACAAATTTTAAAGACTTTTGACTTCTTCAAGCCTTGAATCTAATGTAGACAAAGTAATAAATACAATCCTTGGGAACATAGACATGGATAACATTTATTAAAGGATTAGTATAGTGTATAAAATTGATTAGGGATAGATTAACCATGATACCAAGATACCTTAGGCAAAATCATTCCCAATCTCTTTATAATATCTCAAATTGATCATAGCCATGGGAAAACACTATGACAAAGAAATGAGAGAAGTCAAAAAATCAAGAGGGTAATATATGTTATGTCTATGGGCATAACACATGGATAATATGGTCAAGTTCCTAATTGTGAATCATTTATTGATCTCAATTCAAATTCTAATAAATAATTATGGGAAGCTAATACTAGTTATTCTCCCAAGTCGGTTAACAAAAAATGGCTTATAAACCCTAAGATTTTATCAACAAGATCTATAAATAATATCTCTAGATTTAAATTCATCAATGAACTCATTGGTTTAATCACACTTATTAAAAGAGTTATCAATAATCATGTTGCTAATGAATTCCAAACTTGGATATATAGATGTGTATGGATCATTCATTAGAATAAAGAATTTATCAATTTGGGTTAGTTAGTGATTCAATACATAAATAATTAACATAAGTCACCACCACATCAAATGTTTATATGACTTCATATCTTGTATATGTTGTTTCTCGTAGAATAATATACAATGGACCAAACATAATGGATGATATGGCATCCTCTAAAATCTATGAATTTCACCCACAACTCACATTAAAGGAAATCTCACATCATTTTCAAAGGGTCAACAATGCATTGTTGAAATAATACATTTAAATTTTTGAACCTAATCTATATAATGTCAAAATATCAATTGAACCATCAACTAAAACTATAATATGGGGAGATTAGTTCATATAATTTGTAACTTTATCATTCCTCAAAGTATGTAGGTGTAAAATATCTCCATGTATGCTCTCAACAGATGTGGATGATAGATGGTATTTGATGGAATTGGTAAGACAATTGGTTGAGAAATATAATTTTTTGTCTAGTAAACAAAAAACTAGAATACAATTTCCATTTACCATAGGAATACATACATGTGCTTCATTATCCAAGTAAAAAACTATTGATGTAGAAATGATCTGATTCACCTCCTAGTATTAAAAAATAGACCCTCTTTTGATGTTATAGGTCTGATTGAGAACATTCATAGTTACACATACTAGCACATACTCCATTTTGAATATTTTTGGATGGATTGTGAAGATGAGACTAAAGTTACAATTCATGAGTAATCATGATTCACTCTAGAAGAAGTCATTGAAATTAAGATGAAAGAAAAGAATTTTAATATCATGAGGATGTTTTATATCCCATTTATGAAGAAGCAAGTATTGAATTGTATCCTCTTCCATGAATCAATTAGAACATGGTAGAATCAACATCCTTGGAAAACATGACTCAAGTAGTGTTAGAAAAAACACTTATATGGTTGAAGAACAAAGGAATTAATATATAGAAATAAAATTTTCTCCCACCTATAAAATGTATTAAGGTGGGTAGTTTTCATCAAAAATAATCAAAGTCATGTCTGTATTCTATAGGAAAATCCAACTAAGATATAACATAAATTTAGAAAAAATGGTCGAAGTATTCCTGATGACTGCTCAAGTGAAAAAACCAATCAAGATAAAGTTCAAAATGCTATAGGAAGGGTGTTCAAGTAATATTAGTATTTTTTTTGGTTGAAAATATTTTTCATTCCAAAATTTTAGTGCTAAATACTACCCAATAATTCTTCACTTCAACCACCTCCATGTTACCTCCATACACTCCTCCCCAAATGAACATTCAATTACCTCATTTTTATCAATAGGCTGAGTTACTACCATTTTTAAATCTGAAATTTGTAACCAAATCACCTAATAAATACCATGGTGATATTCTAGCCATAGATTCTTAAGGTTTTGTTACTCCTCCCCTCCTATAGATACACAAAATAAACTAGAGTACACATGTGTACAATAATCACCTAGAAAATAGGTTCTTGACTAGTTGAATGAGGTAGTTAAAAAGGAAACTATATAGTATAACCATAATAAATTGACTATAATACTTTAACTATTATTGTCTCTCATGTAGTGAAGAAACCCAAAATAGTTTATAGAATAATAAGAGATGAGAAAATGGAAAGATATGACTAGGTAAAAATTCCCACTTCAGAGAAAGATAAATACATCATCAATTCTATTTATTATCATGTATGTAAGGTACATATTTGAAAAACTACTTGAGATGGGACTAAAGAAAACATGAAATCTGTAATTGACACTCTTTTTGAAATGATGGACCAAGATAAGGCCACTGAAGACAAACTAAGAGAAAAGGTTGAAAAAATCACTTTATTTGTTCATAAGTTGGTGAGTCTAATTAAATATTCTTCTATTTTTTTTGTTTTTCATATTTCAAATTTAGAGATACTAAAAGTAGAAAAAAATTGTCACATGGGAAAGGAAACTAAATAATGGTCTAAAAAGATACTTTATAAAAGAGAAATGACAATAAACATGCCATCTAATTCAAAATTCAATATGAATATGATCAAACAAAATAAGCTAAAGATAAATATGGAATTGAAGTAGGTAAATGGAAACATATGATACCAAAACTGGAAACCTTCTCATATAATTATCCTAATGATATCATTATAGGAGTTATAAAACAGAAAGATATTGCATATATCACATAATTTATAGGTGAAAATAAATTTTGGATTTGCATCATTGAAGAATGTGTAAGGGAATTCAGAGAATCCTAGATAGTAGCAATTGATGTAATAATTTAGATATAAGGAGATATTAAGAAATGTCCATGTTTATGTTTGGATGATAACATAGTGATTCCATAACAAATGATTGTCGATGAGTTCAAAAATTTGCTGGAAAAGGTGATGACTCAAAAAATCACATTCAACTATGAGTCAATTTATAAATTCATCAAATATCAAAATTTATTGATAATTTTGATAAAATTCTAAAGAGATTCCAATTAAACTCACACCAAATGATTGATCTCCATTATTATGTATAAACCTACATAATTCACTTGTAATGTCATCGTGAATATAAATTCAAAGAAACAATTATGAGATTAAATGAATACAACAAGAAGATTCCACAAGAAGAAGAATAAAAGGTCCAAATTGTTTTTGACTGGGAGGATGAATAGATCATAGTGAAAACTTGATAACTATGATATGTGTAAATTATCAAAGTCATTTTCACAATTTTAGGTTTCATATTTTTCTAATATCATTTTTTTCGTATTATAAGATGCATAAATTTGAAATGTCCTTTTTGCAAATTTCAAGTTATGCAAAATTGTCAAGTCACTTTTGTAAGTCATGTAAAATTTCCAACACACTTTTACAACTTTTAAGTTTCACTTTTTGGTTAATGTGATTTATTAATAAGTTTAAAGTTCAAAAAAATGGTTTATGCACTATAACCACCTTTTTTAACTTATAAATAAGAGCTTTGATCTCATTTGAAGGGATTTTTTTTTTACAATTAAGATTTTTTTGGAAAGAATAGAAGCAAGAGGTTATATTTTAAATGCATGGAAGAATCAATACAAATATATTTTTAGGACTTTGTGTAAGAAATATCTATTAATAGATAAATATATTTATGTTATTTTATTTTATTCATATTCTTCATATTGCCAAATTTTGTTCTTAGATAGTCAATAAATGTGAAAAAATCATTTTATAATTTATTTCAAACCTACATTAAAATTTTATGTTGTTGGTAAACCTTGGTAGAACTAAAAAATAGAATTCATATCTATTTTTATTGGAAAATATGTGGTTTTATATCTCTATTTCTAGTGATTTTTAATCTCCTTGCCATATTTATTTTGTTCTTAAGTTTAGAATATGTATTTCATGTCTCATTTTGATGGTAAAGGTTCCTTATGTTAAAATACCCATAATTGGATTACTCTAGTGAGTTTCTATGTTTGGATACCTAGATTTATTCATTTTATCTCTAATTTATTTTCATATATTTCTTTCCTTCACCTTCCTTTCCTTACTTTTCCCTTCTTCCAAATTTTCTTACTTTATGTTTAACATTAAAACCTGTTTAGAAAATGTTTATTTTTATAATTAGATTTATTTCATGCATCCCTTTTGTGTTCAATAATGTTGTCACTACCTACTAATAGGAGGGATTTTATCCTAACATTGTTGACTAAAATTTCATATTTTGTTATTTTGATAGATCATCCAGCCAATATGTGAAAAGAACCATATGTCATACATGAAGTATCACAAAAAGGAATAACAATACTAAGGTACCTTCAAGTAACCATTCATTCATAGCATGTAAATGGTTTTAGGCTTAAGCCTTATCACCAATGATACCTATTAATCTCATGATGAAAACTAAGTGGGTGCTAAGTATCACTAAGTAGTTATGTTTTTTAATTAATTTACTATTTTATTGTCTTTTTATAGGTTTATAGTGTAACTGTGTATAGTGCAGTCCTATTTTGAAGGAAATCAAAACATAGTTTTAAAATTCACTATCATAGAGCATAGAAGGAAAGCAACAAAATAATGAAGGAAAATTGTGAAAATTTTTTATCATGAGGTCAACATAGGGTCAATAAATTAATTCCATGAATGAAGCATTGACAAAATGGGTATGGAGGATAGGTAAAAAATGGTCTCTCATAAACCAATGAATGACAAATCACTCCAAAGATTACATCTTTCCCAAAGTAGATCATTATGTCAAATTTAACTAATGTGAAATAAATTAAATTCATTAGATAATAAAATAACATGTATCACATCAAATAATTTCATAATCTAAAACATGAAACCTATATATCAAATTTCTAAATTCACATCACAATAATTAATGCCATTTTAACTAAACACATAATGGCATGAAGAAAACTTAGAATAATTCAATGAAAACCAATAGATGAGAGGAGTAAAGGAAATATATATAATTAAGTGAATACACAACAAACCACCATTATAATCTTCTATTAAAAATATCAAGATGTGATTTGAGTATTATTCATAAACCTACGCACATGATTTTTATAAGCATGAATTTGAGTTTCATCTATCTATCGATGGCCTACCGAATAGTAGCTTTGGATCAATCATAGCTCTTGATTCCATTGATAGATTCATAGAAATAAGAAATTGGTACAGACCTCATACTAAGTAAAAAATGGTACCATTACTTTGATCTATTTTATTTTATTGATATGATGAAAGTTGATTTTTTATCACAACCCAAGCCAAAGTAGAACAACCAAAAGCCCTAGTTCTCCAACACCCATTATGAAGATCTGATGTAGATGAACACATTAATCTCCCTATATTTATCTAATTATATGAAGTGAAGATGACATTTATGAGTTGATATAATGAAGGCATATTCCATTTTTCCAAGGTTGTGATCATATTCATCAATGTCACAAGAATGGCAAGGGTAAAATGAATTTTAGAATAATTAAAATCCCTCATATATAAAACCAAGGCCCCTCCATTTCCCTTATATACTAGGAATAAGTATTCTATGACATTTAGAGTTATCACTATTGACTCATTGGATAATGTTGTGGTGTGAGTATTGTTTGAATGTATTACCAAGCACTTTTGGTAGACTTCCAAAAGTGTGATGTAGATTACCAAAGGAGTCGTCTATATTGCATATCCAAAGGTCCCTCATAATGAGAAATTTAATTATTCTAAGTTCTTAGTTTTCAAGATCATCATAAACATTGATGACATTGTCAATGATATGTCACATGCTTACCAATACCACTTTTTGGTATTAATCTTTTATTTCACATAATAGAAGTGTCTTGATGGTATTTTCACACATTATGCCTATCTATGGCCTATAACCACCTTTAATAAAATTACATGGACCAATATAGGTCAATAATATGAATAATTACACCATTTCATTACATGGTGGGTGGAGGTTCAAGGTCTCATCATTTATAACCTTCAAGTTTCCAGATATGCTATGGGATTCTAGGGTAGCATGAAACCATTATAAAGCTACATGATAGGATTTAGAAATGATTCCATGATTTTCCCAAGGTATTAATCACTTCATTATCCTTCTTCATCACCATGTTGTATGCATAGGTACAATTCCTATGAAAAAATTCTCTAGCTTCAAAAATTTCCCAACCTATAAAATTTATGCCTATAGGAGCACAACATTCATTACCAAAAAAGCCCTTGATACAACTAAAATCCAAAGCACATGCCCATCCATATAAATTTTTGAGTCCCTAAAAAATTGATATAATATAAAAGAAGGCACTAATGTAGAGGAAAACACCACCTCCACCACCAATGGTGAAGACACACAACATTAATCCTTAGCTTAGTGATGCAAACATGTCAAATATTTATATGGAGTATGATCTCGTACATCTTGGCATCGCTGAAGACAAAATAAATAAATCTATGTTGTAAGATACAATCATAAATATCTATGAGTATGAATAAGAAACATTTTTTTTAAAAGAATGCACACTTTACAAATGAGCATCAATGTCCTATAAGGCATAATAGTTGACATTCCCACACACCTCGAGTCAACCAACATCAAAACTATCATATAGGAGGAAGAAAATAAATATATAAACAAAATAATATTTAAAGTAGAATCATGTGCATGATCTTCAACACTATAGACATCCCAACAACAACCAAGGGTAGATAAAGGTGCAACACACTAAGAGAATTCTCAAAAACCACTATTATATAGACCAATATCACACAAAACTTAGAGGACCTAAACATCCATTTAATAACACATGGGATAATGTTTTACACCATAAGTGGTGGAGGAGATTGAGTCCAAACAAGAGAAAGTAGAGGAACAATAGCCTAATGAGATGACCCTCATATACAAACACCTAAAAAAGGTTCTCATTCCACTTGATCTAAGGTGACAGATCATAAAAACATAATTATGAAATATTCCCCTCATGATTCATTATTTAATTCAACCCCATCACCCCTTCCATCTCCATCTATATATTCCCCCACTCATGCACAAAAAATATCAAGCGAACGGGCACCAACATCTAGAATAGCCAAAGGTGGAAGAGGACATCACAGTAGAAAAGGAAGCTACATAGGAAAAAAGAGTGTAATAAAAGGCACATAAGGAAGAAAAAAAGTAATGAATGAATATGGTAATAATAAGAGTAAGAAATAATCTATGTATAAAATGTAGGAGGAAGAATAAGAGAAATAGAAAAAATAAGCAAAAGAAGATATACAAAATAAGAAGCATAAAAAATAAGAAGAGTGGAAGAAGAATAATTAAAAAGAAGAAACTAAAGAAATTAAGGAACAAGAAGAGAATGAAGTGAAAGAGGTGTAGTATAAAAATGTTGAAGCTAACTTAAAAACTAAGGTAAAATAAGAGAAAAAAAGGCCATACAAAAGTAGGAAACAAAAAATAAACAAATGATCAAGGAGCAAGATGACAAGGATTCCATTTAGAAGGTAATGGAAGTAGACAAAGAATAAGTAGAGTTAGAATCCACATTCAAGGAGTAGAAAAAGAAAAATAATAAGGTTAAAGTTACAACACAACCATAATTAGAGGAGACCCAATAAGTTTAAACACCTAAAATCAAAAACCATTTGGCACATTGTAAGGCTTGGAATCAACCTAGTTATGTGAAAAATAATAATAGTCATACCATAGGATAGTATGAATTCATTGGTTATAGGATGTCCCAACAACATCGGTATGAAATATAACATTCCCACTCCCTATGGTATAGATTTGACATAAACTACCATTGATAGTAATTGTAACTTATACACTATATTTAGCCATAATATAGTAATAAGTGTCACTTAATGTGACCAAATTATCCTTGGAAAATTATATTGAGGGATTTTTTCTATTATAAGAATTGGTTATATAGAGGAATCTACATTGTAATAGGATTCAACCTAATTTATGTATAAATTTATAACTACATCTTTGTCATAAAAGGGCCAAATATATCATTGATGATACGTATCCTACACTATCTATTCAATTCCTAGGTGACCAATTCATGTCTAAGGAAAAAAATCATAGCCCTTATGTCTTAGCTTAGAAAATATTGGCTCTCTAAATAGATGATACTATAGATTCAAATGCAAGGTCAAAAATTGCAGGTAGAAACAAAGGTTATATTTTATCTCCTTGAGGAATACGATCAATTATTAGACATTGTTACACTCTAATACAAACACATGGAAAAATTAAAAAAATTAACAACACATGAACCAAATCTAACAAAGAATTATCCAAGGCTAGAACCATTCAAATACATCTGAGATGTTAAATGTTGCACTAAAGGATTCTCTTACTTGAATATATAATATGATGAAGAAGTTTAAAACTTATAAATAAGGGATATTTTAATATAAATTTGTTAACATTTAGATGTAGAGGCATGCAAACATACTTGAGGAGCTCACTTAAGAAATTAAGTAAAAGGTGTCAAACAATAGGGCCACCCTCACAATAATAAATGATGACATTCAAAATCACATGTTGTGCTAAGTTATTTTATGAACTATGATTAGTATGGTTTTGGAATATATCATCGATAAGAATATGTTCAAGATGGAATTTATCCATATGGATAGTTATATCAAATAAATAATTGATGAGGCCCAATTTATCCCACTAAGTCAACTCCAACAAGAGTTACAATAAATAAAATCCACCAAAGTTACAAATCTATCCATCCAATTGCAGAACACGCATCCAAAACTAGATTTTGCAATTACGACTTTATAAAAGAAAATCAAGTAATAGAACCTTCATAGCCTCCTCTAGTTCTAACAACATAATCTATGCCTCCACCTTCTCTATAGGTACTACGAGGTCTAAATTTTGAATATTTTTATTAGATAAATCCTTAAGACAAAAAGGAGTGAGGCTATGATGGTTGAAAACCCATAAAATTTAACCTTCTAATTATTTCAATCTATTGAAAACCTATAAGGATGGTAGATTTTTACATTTCTTAGTTGAAAACCTGTAATGATAGATAAGTAGTGTGAAAGAGGTGAAAAATGGTAAATGACACCTTGAGTGATTACCATAATTTCTATACCAACCCATTAGAATAAACAACTCCACTAATTTCAACATTTAGTGCTCTTCTTTTGACTCTGTCTCTGGATGAGACAATTATTTAAGTTTAGGAAATTGTTGGTAGTAGAATAGGATTTTAAAATTATACAATGTAGATGTATGCCAAATGTGAGATTTATATCAATTTATATAATGTATATCATTTTTATGTATTCAACCTATGTATGTATTCAAAAATATTGAAGATTACCAAAAGACTTCTTTAAGACTATAATTGAAAAGATATAATGTGAACCACCATAGCTTCATAATTTATTTATGTAATGATAATTGTAAAGGAAAATAGTTTTGAAATATATATAAAGATCAGATGATGGTCTTTTTAACATATTTTTATATTAGATTAGTGTATAGTGTAGACTTTTTTTAATTAAATATATTTAATTATGTAATAATAATCAACATTAAGTATAGTTTTAGTCTATGATTCTCTAGTTAAACTTGTAATTCTAAACCTAATGAATACTCGACCTATTCTACAATTTTTTATATGTTTTAGACCTTTACTTTGCACAAAAACATAAATTATCATGTTTTGATGGATTTTTTAATAACTTCTGATAACACATTTCTTATTAGCTATTATATCCTCATAATCGACATATTAATCATTGCAAAGGTTGACAATCTAAAGGATAAGGATCTTGAGGGGTTTTCATTGTTGGGACTCATTTTTAATAATTTAAATCCAAATAGACCTAAAAAGAAAATAAAAAAATTAAGGACAAGAATGAACATAAACATCACTTATGCTACACCCATATAAAAATAATCAGATATGGGTAAAATATAGTAATTTGAAAATTTAGAAAATTGGAACCCTAAACTAGGATTTTGGTTCAATTTTAGCTTAGAGGTTGGGTTCACTAGAATGTTTTATTTAAAATGGGGTTTTATAAAAATAGTCTATAGACATAATTTGTTTGAATGCATCAATATAATACTCAGATCTAGGCAATAAAATACACTATTTATAATAACTTCATTTAAGCATGTTTAAAATAGAAATAACTATATAACTATGAGATTTGGAGTCAGGAGACAACATATCTTATTTTATGATCTATTTTAGACTATCACTCTTGATAGCATTCCTCTTAGCCTTACTACCTAGATTTGTTTCTATTTATTGATGATTTTTCTACTTTTTATGGCATGGACACTTTCATCAGCCTATAAATACTAGTGTTGATAATACTATATGAATATCAATCCTTTTATCTAGATCAAAATATGTGTTTTAACTAAATTTTTCTTTTCCTATACCCATTCATGTTCTTGTATTCTTTTTTCACCTTCACATATCAATCAGATTGTGTGCAAAGTAATGTTAATAGACAAAACCCTAGATCATTCCTTTTGACCACCTTTGACTCAATAAAAGGGGTTTAGCACATGAATCAAGATAAACCTAAAAAATATGTTATTTAAAAGTGCTACATATATATCCATATACTCTAAAGAGGGCTTCATACTTGCATGTAGTTATCCCTCATAAATTTGTATGTAATAATAATTATGTGAGTATATGCTCTTTCTCCTATTACAACCCTTGATATAAGTAATGTAAGTACAAATTGATATTTTTAATACTTTAGACTTCAGATCTCAAAATTTAATAATGTAATTTATTTCACTATATTTTTAATAAAACAATGTGTATGCTAATTAAGAAGTTTGATTGATAACTAATATTATGTCCTTGAATTTCCAACTAGTGATCCTTTTGAATTTAAATTAAAACCTAGTAGCTTGTCAAAATACAACTATAGAACTAACATATGGGACATTTACAATGGTCACAAAATGAGAATAAATAAAATAGATAATAATACAATGTTGGATGCTAACCTCATCCTTTAGACACTAGCATAAATGCTAGTGTCCCAAAGTGAATATTAGTGTCTAAGAACTCAGAATATAGAGAATATAACAAAAACTTAGGAATCCTTACTAGAAGGTAATGAGAGTATGATATAGTGAACAAAAAATAACAAAAGATAAAATATTACAATGAAAATGCATGGATCCCAAGGGGCTCATGTGAGACCATGCCACTAAGTTCTCAATCTTCCATTAAAATGTCTATACATCCAAAAAAAAGTAAAAACACATTATCAAACAAGTCTTGTACCAATTATGGGTGTCTATAGAACCATCCAATAATGTTAGTATTAAAAGATATCAATGATAAACATTGTAAATCTATTGATCATGTAACATTTCAAGATTCATCAATATATCCATAGATAAACCATGCATAGATAAATAAAGTCAATCACAATAACATGTCCATAGTGAGCTAAACATGATCATAAAATGACATAATTTCATCATGTCATATTAGCAAAAAAATAATTATAATCATGTCTATTATTTTAATTTTTTAGGGTTTATGGTATTTAAGCCTTAGGTTGTTGAAGGGCTAGAGTATAGTAAATTATGGTATAAATATGCAATAAATACAACCATGTATTTGAAATAGAATTGACCTAGTTTGGAATTTATAAAAATAGAAATAAATGACGTAAATAAATACTTAGATATAAATTGACTGAGATGGATATTTAGATGCTAAAAACTGGGATAGGATTTTATTTGAGTGTTGTGGATAAGATCCAGGTGTGAAAATCCTCCCTAGATATCAACATTCTAACTAGATAGTAACACCAATGGTGTGAGTGTCATTATTTTGGCACTATTTTCATCTATGTAGAACTATTTTGAGCTTCCAAGTGCACCTATATCTAAGTCTACCAAGCTTGTTCCTATGTGCATAAGTTTTTATTCCATGTATGTAACCATTTTTAACTTATTTTATATGTAAAACCTAAACGTCCATCATGCTAAGGCATTTAGTTGGCAAAAGTACTAAATTGTGATGTTAGTGAGGTAGGTTGGACATCCTCAACACCTAAATATGATGAAAGTTGCCTACATACCAATATTCTGAGGAGGGATCAATCATGATGTAGTTCTCCCCACCTAAGTTTTGGTGTACATGCAAGTGACACTAATATGAATGTTGGTTTGAGTGCCTTAAGTGAGGCTTGAGATAACAAATTTATATATTCTATCTTAGTAGGGTTGTAGATGATTTTATGTATAATTAGGTAAAAATAAGGATTAATAACCTTGATTGTGCACAACTTGTTTTGAGCTTGTTTGTGTATTTACATATGATTTTCATCTAGTTAATAATGGGCTAAAATTCGTGCATATATAGTTCTATTTATTATGTGGGTCTTAAAATAGGTCAATCCTAGGTGATTTTTATTTTATAAAAATATCTATTGGTGGTCAAACATAGGAAGAAGACAATAACACCCAAACTAGGACACTAACACCATTGGTGCTACTATTAGAATTATGGCACTAGTGTTCAGGTGGCACAACCTAAGGCACTAAGGGATAAGATGCTAAAGTGAGGGTTTAGGACTACTTTAGGTATGTTTAGGGATGTGTGTGGCCTGTACAATGGATTGATAAGTATCTAAATAGGACCTAAGATGGGTCTAAGGATAACCTAGTGATGGGTGGTCTCAATTAACACTCTTATCACTCAAGTGTCATTTTTATATGATTACATTCATCCCCCCCCCACACTTTTCTATAAATGTAAAACATTTAAATTAATAGGGTACAGGAAAATAAGAGTACTTGGACTTAACAAAGATACAAATCCCATGAATCTAGATATGAGTATGTGAAACATGCCCCATTGTGTGTCTTGTAATTGAAATGTTCATAGATTAGTCCTTACTTAGGAGATATAAAAAAAGAAAAAAAGAAAAACCAAGTAAAGAGATAAAATAAAGTAAATGAATGAATACACCTCACTAGGTACATAAACCAATGCATAATCTTTGTGACAACTTGTGTCTGTACATGTAGATAGTGATTAATCAATGAATAACTTAGATTGAGCTAATGGATTGCTCAATCCCCATGTGTGGGTTATTTAAAAACTCAATCTAGATTTTTAATCCATCATTTCCCATCCATGCTTGGTGGATCATGACCTGTGAATATCTTGGATTGGACTATTTGTGTGTCTAACCCTCTCATGTAGGTGGCTCAATAAATCATGTAGACTATCACTCCATGATTGCCTACCTATGTGTATTAGATACATTTGAGCTAAAACTATGTGATGTAACTAAAAATTGTATAACATGGTCCTAGAGCCACTCAAGAACTCTAAAATGTAAGATGGCTTTGGGCCACTCAGGAATGCCAACCGCTATAGATGGAGTAAGGCATCAATCTAATGTGTAACTTAGAACATGGTGTCTAGTGTGTATAACATATAGAATGGCATATACTTTTTCATTACATCTGATCAATTGGTGCATAATTTAGAATACATAAATAATGTGTCATGAACATGCCATCACATCTAAGAACGAAGTATATGGATGTTGGATTGAGTTATAATAATCTATATCAAAGTATCTAAACTGAAATGGGAATGATCATGGCATGTATGATTCCCTAATCTAAGCAAACTTGTATGAATTTGTGCTAAGCTAAGCTAAAAATTGTAATTTGTAACTAACTTTACGTAAACTTCTATTGTACCTAGTGTAATTTTTTGTCCATTCTATAATTTGCAAAAAGTGAAGCTAATAGATAGTAGCATCATATCTTAGATAATAGTAATAATGGTGCTATTGTCCTAATTTGGGCACTAATAACCAGCTTTACTAATTTATATGCTAGTGAAATTGGTCTCTATGTGACTATTTCCCACTATGTTTTCCTAAAATAGGTTTTTGTATTTTGTGTGTATGTGCTAAAAATTATACACTTTATGCGTTCATATAGTTTGATCTTTGTGACAAACCTCTACGAATGCCCCCTATTTTGATGGTATTTGTTTAACTTGTGCAAGACCTATTCTCAAAATTAAAAATCTCTATAAGATGTTTATTATCTAGATCATATATGATATCTTCATAATAAACCAATATAATTTGGATACATGACATAATAATGTAAGATCATATATGCATAAGTTTATAATGTATGATGTTTTTTAGATATAACATTCACAAGGATATCAAGATAGATATAATAATTTAATCATGTGTATGGACATCAAATATAACAAAAAAATCAATGCACCCAAGGAGGAAGGGGATATGGATGAGATACCTCATGAAATATAAATTTGGAGTGTGTAACAAGAAAGGGACAAGTGTCATGGCCATGACACATATAATAAATCATATATACAACACACATGAGGCACACAAAGTGGGCCAAGGGGCTACAACACAATAGACATGGGCACATGTCACTAAATATAAGAAATCAATACATATAAGGACATGTTCAAATCTCCACATACACAAATAACAAACAAGTTGTCTTATAGCCACATGGAAGGATATTTTCAAATTTCTACATACACAATCAAGAAAGCACACATAATAACATGGGCACATGTCCAAAGCATATATACAATGGTAATAAGTTGGCATAGATACATAAAGCAATGGAATATTCAAATGCCCTCAAATAGAAGAATAATAGAGACATAACCAAGTCTAAACTAGGAAATCTATAAATGAGAGTATGCATGAACATGTGGTAAAAATATGTATAAGATAAAAAATGTACATAAGTTGAGTCTAAAATAGTAATAGTCAACAAAATATCTGAGTAGGTGTAGAATGATCAATATCAAGATATAACAATGTTAAATATATGATCAAGAGTTTAGAAAGATATAACTTGGCAATTGAAATTATTTATATCATGCCCCCAAATGGGTGAATGTATTAAATGAGGAACCTATGTATCTATGTATATGCCCCCAGAGGGTAGATATTAGAAAATATAGATTTCTGTAATGCATTTATGTCCTCTAAGTATATGTGAACACTCAAAAATAATAAGTGAAGCATGTAAGTATGATAAAAATTGACTATACTAAGATAACTATCATACATAATGTATGGAAAATATAAGAAGTGTAAATATGGCAATGCATACAATCTATAATTTATATTTTTTGAGTAAATATTTGAATGTTTTTATGCTTTACCATATTATATTAGTTTTATATTTTTGGGTATAAGCTATGTACAAGTAACATGAAAATGAAACTAAATATAAGGAACAAAAAATAAGTAAACTATGTATAAAAAGGGAGGGACATACTAACCGATGAGTCTCATGGGAGACTCACTATCAATGTGGCATGTGTCAAATAAAAGAACATTAATCATGCATGTTATGTGAAAAGCTAATTGAGGTGATAAAATCTATTGTATTGAGTGATCTATAGTTGGCATTGCTTGTGGAGTGGTGATAGGAATTTGTGAAGTTGATTAGGGTGTCCTATGAACATTAAGGGTATTATGGACCCATTTGGTAGAATATGTTATAGTTGACATGGGTGTCCTATGTTGAGAACTTTGGGAACACAATAACACTAATCTCAAATGTAAATGGGTAGATGAAGGCCCTTTATAATATACAACATATCTCTTATGCATGGGTCTCTCTAATAAGAATCTCCATGGGAGGGTATGCATATGTGGTAACATTATAGAGGACCTCACCTACACTAGTGGCTCAATTGATCTTTAAGGTGTACTGATGATAACTATGCTTAGAACTATAAATGGTATTTATGGTGTGACTTCTTGTGGGTAGGTAAATAATACTCATATGAAAGACCCTCAACTATGACCACCTAATTATCATGTATACACTTGAGGCATATGTGCATGGTGGATGAAATGGCTTGTAACTATTTTATCTATGCCTTACCCAATAACATGTTAAATATACCTACACTAGGTACTACTAATAATCTAGTGGCCACATGTCTTGGTCTAACCTATAGTGGAAGTACAATCTCCCCAATGGAGCTCTAAACATGGCCACTAAAGCCACAAATAAGTGTCTTGGTTAGATAAATACCCTGATCTAAATAACCCAAATGTTTTAGAAGTTTGATAGTACACATGTTAATACTTGACTCATTGTGAATTGTAACACTCTAAATAGTATTAAGATCAATGTAAGCTTGTACAAAGAGTGCATATAAATATAAAACATCATCAACAATATCCTAATCTAAGAAAGTGATGAGTGGTCTAGCTGGAATGTAGTATGATACACACCAGTGATATTATGTAGGTGGTTTGGGTCCTTTATAGTAGTGTGATATGATGACAATAGTGGATGTGCATGATACATATAGTGAACACCTAAAGTGCCCCTTCATCATTACTTGTATGTTTTAGAAATTGATCCAAAAGTATTTTCAATGTTTAGCTTCCATTTATTAAAATTTAGGTGCCTCTGTGGGTGTGCCCACATCAATGATGTTGGCCTCTATAAAATCATGTATCTTATGTTTTAAGTTGATGCATTAGTTTTAAGTATGGACTAGTGTCCTATGATATTCATACAATACATTAGATTCATAGCTCTTTGAAATAGGTCATTCTATATAAACCTTTTTGATCTGAGGAATATATATGACATTACATTCTAGGAGATATTGTAAAACATGTGCTGATGATTTTGGAAGGTTAGCAAAAACCCTCCCTGGAGGAGCTGATAAAACTAAGTGAGGAGGTGGATCTAAAGTCATGTTAACTATGGCCTTTTGGTCACTCTTTTTTTCAATGGCCCTTAATTTATATGGTGGCTTATTATAAATCTTATAAGTTGATTCTCTTCCATTTTCATATTTTAATTTACCCATAAAGAGATATTTCATTTCCCTTTCTTTCCTAATATAGTTCTATATCTCTAGACATATTCTACAATAGGCTCATTGCATTTTCACTTAAGTTGTGCCACTTGATCATATGGGATATTATCACTAATGTTAATAAAAAAATGTGATATAAATGTACTTTTTAATGAATTATATGTTATGATAGACTAGCATGGAAGATCATAGAACCATTGTAAGGCATATTCCTTTAAACTATGTGGGAGCATCTTAGTAAGGATCCAGTCATTGGAGACGTATTCCAATCATGTTATGTGTAAATTATCATATATGGTGATTTGGGTCACCCTCATAATCATATAAATTAACCTTAGTTGTCAAAAATATGGATGGAAAAGGATTTATTACTGTGATGTAATAAAGGTGTATGCAAAATAACATGAGAATGCAAAGCATGTGATGGCCTAGTATCACCTTGCTCAAGATTTAACACATTAGCCTATAGAGAATGAATCTCATGCATAAGAGATTGTAAATTTGGAGAGGAGGAACTAGCCATAGGATGTGTTTCCATTATTTACATTTTATAAGTTAATATAGATTTTTGTACAAGCCGAATTCCCCCCAAAGTAGGTGTAACAATATTATTATCTAGAGGAATAGAATATTGACCATTATTTTATTTGTTCTTTATTTCCATTATGGATTGAAAAATATGTGCATGATCATGGATATATTCACTAATTATATCTTTAAAACTCAATAAAGCATCATCCTTGTTTACTATAAGATTTTCATTATTAAGTGGGGGAAGAGTGCCTTGATTCCCATCTTGTGTATCATTTTGATCTTAATTATATTGTTCATCTTCAGATGTATTATCATTGAAGTCCACCTAATCAAGATGTGAAAGATCAATGATGGGGGTTATAATTGGTCCTTTATCCATGGTATACACTCAAATATAAGTAATGTAGGTATGTTTAATAGGATTGTCTTTAGGCCTATAACTTCTTAAGGGAAGAGAGATAACATTTTTAGATGGCATATAGTAAATAAGATTAAATAGTATTGCTAATATAGAATATATAAAATATAGAAAGTCTAACATAGACAAGGTAAATATTAAAAATAAGGGTATGAACCCAAATAACATCTAGGACTAGGGTTTAGGTAGTATTCGAGGTAAGTCAGGTTCACCAAATGATTTAACTTTTTAGGGTTTATGAAGTTTAAAGCTTAGCTTGTTAAAGGGTTTGAGTATAGTAAATAAAGGTATAAATATGTAATAAATAAAGCCACTAATTTTTAATAGAATTTAACTACTTTAACATTTCTAAATATAGTAATAAATGATGTAAACATGTACTTAGCTAGAAATTGATTGAGATGGGAGATCTAGAGGCTAGAAAATAGTACATGAGCTTATTTGAGTGTCATGGATATGATACAAGTGTCAAAATCCTTCATAGATAGTAGTGCCCTCATTAGAGAGTAGAACCAATGACACTAGTGTATCAATTTTTATGTTAGTGTCCATATGCTAAACTATTCCAATATTCTAGGTACAACCGTGTCTGAATCTACCAATCTTATTCCTACGTACATACATTTTAATTCCCTATAGGTGACCTATTTTGAATATTTTTTGTGTAACCCCAAACATTTATGTTGTTAGGGCATCTAATTGGTAAGGTAGAAAAGTGTGATGTTAGTGGGGTAGGTTGGACATCCTCAACACCACGTTTTAATTAAAGTTTATTACATACTAATACCAAGGTAAATTTCAATGGTGAATATTCATTAATTTATGAATATTCTAGTTTGGGGATTTTGAATTTGGTGATTTTTTTGAGTCCCAAATAAGGCCTATTTGACTAAAATTTTGGGATGTTATTATGGGTTGTCTTGCCAATGATTTATAATAAATATGGGTTTATCCTTTCAATTTGTCATATATAGAATATATGTTCCTAGAAGTCACTAACTTACCACCAAACCATTTTTTTACCATATTTTTAAGATCTTGAGACTTGAGGTTAGACTATGGCTATCAACTACTTTCATCAATAAATGAATCTCCTGGTAATAATACACCACCTAATAACAACCTGATGCCTGATAGCACTATGTCATGTGATGGAAATATGATGCTTGACAGCGCTATTCTACATGATGGCAATATGATGCTCAATAGTACTATTCCATGTAATGGAACCCTGACACCTAATAACACTATGTCACATTATGGTAACTTGACACCTAATAGCACTATTCCATGTGATGACAATATGATGCTTAGTAGAACTATTCCATTAAACCATTACTTGGCACATAATAGTATTATGACATGTGACAACAACCTATTGTATGGTATCACTATCTTATGATAGTAGCCTAGCCTCTAGCAGCTTTATGTTACATGAAAATATCATGATGCTCAATAATAAACTAAAACTTGGTAGCACTAAACTACTCAAAAATAAAATAACATCTGACAAAACAACTATGATCACTCATCAACATTACATCACTTGTAAGCATCCTACCTTAGATACTATGGCATCAAGAGGTAATGGTAAGGGTAAAACACCATATAAAATACTAGGAAAATCAAAAATACATTCTTATTATAGAAATACAAGAAATAAGACTATGAAAACAATATGCACAAAAAATGAAGGTAATTCTAATTTTTTTTTTTAATGTCAATTCATTTTTTTAAATGTAGAATAATTGTAAAACAATTTTAATACAAAAATTGACATGGATAATGCCACTATTTCATTAGAAAGAATTAATCCTATTAACTTCCCACCTCTTGAAGATTTTATTAATGACATGCCACCCCTAGTAGACACTCCTTTGGTAACTTCACTAGAAGACACTCCTCTAGGCACTCCACAAGAGAATTGTAGTTCTCTTCAGACACTAATTTTTTTTTTAAATTCCACTCAAAAAAGTTGATGGAGAAAGAGAAGTACATGGACAATAGGAATGTATTTTTAAGTTGACTGGGTTACAAAATATGCATTTATATAACCTATATAACTAGAAAATGGTAATGATCCTCCAATAGTATGCAGATGTACAATTTGTAGTTGGAAAATTGGAAGAAAACATAAAATGCAACTTAAATTGGACATAATTGAGAGACATTGTGGAAATATATATATATATATATATATATATATATATATATATATATATATATATATATATATATATATATATATATGAAGTACCGAGACAAACAGATAACAAAAACACATATATGGAAAAATGGAGAAGAATCCATGCATGTAAGATATACATGTGAATATGAAAATGATCAAAAATGACAAAAACATCTTGGTGAGAAAGGGGGAACCATCAAAGAATAATTTAGAAAAGTTATGTAGTCCAATCTTAAGGCAAAATATGTATAATTCTCTACTATTTTCCACATTTTAAGAAAGGGTAGTCCCAATTAAAATTTTTTAGATTATAACTTTTTGTTTTAACGTAATGGGTTTTAGGATATTCCATAGTCACATTGGTCAAATAATAGTGCTTGGGAAATGGGAAAATGTCTAGCCATTATTGAGAAGGAATATTTGAAAGAAAGTGTTAAGATATCACTATTTATCTCACTATCCATTGATGAGGTCACTACAGTTGACAACACAACATGGGTTTGCATGCATGTGTATAATTTTGAAAACTATCCAAGGTAATATCATATTTTAGCTATCCATAAATGGTATAAAATTATAATGTATAAAACCTTCATAAATTGGTTGTATCTAATTTGAGTGAGAGAGAGAGAGAGAGAGAGAGAGAGAGAGAGAGAGAGAGAGAGAGAGAGAGAGAGAGAGATGGGATGGATGATTATTCCATAGATACAAAGATGGTGTGTGTTGGTGTTGATAGTACATTAGTTATCTAAGGGCATAAAACTGGTCTTTGTGTTTCCCTTCAAACAATAGTTTCTCCATTTATTATTTTGATTCTACATGGCTCATAGGATGAATCTTGTGTATAAAATTATTAGCACATTTAGTTATGTTGTAAAAGTGGAAGAGCTTATTTGTGACTTGCATGCTTACATGTCAAGTATCCCAAAAATATTTATGGAGTTCCCAAATTTTGCAATTGGGGTGATAGATGGCAAAAAACTACTGAAAGATGTTGAAACAAAATGGGTTTCCATGTATGAACCTACATGAAATTTTTTTTAGGAATATCCATCTTTGACAATTTATATGTATAAATAATGTAGGAAAGTTGAAAAAGCAAAAGATTTTTTGTATCATTTAATAGATATCTAAAATTTACTTAGATTATGTTGTATTTTTCCAATGGTGAAGGAAATCAAAATTTTAATGAAACATGACCAAGAGAGATCTATCTATATCATTGACTTCATACATTTTAGAAAACATGTATGTCAATGTTTAGATATATTATACACATTGAATAGAAGCTTTCATGGACCTATTTTTAGAACCTAGAAAATTTTGATATATTTTTATAATATAGATATTTATTTGAAACTTAATGTACATGATCATATTTGTCTCATGGTAAATGGCATTGAGATCCAAATGCACATTTGCTCTAGAAGACTTGAAGTTATAGGAGCTAGAGCTAAAGATGTACCTATGACACGTGTACTATAGGATATTGTTTTATGTAAAACATGAATTAAATTTAAAAAATATCACAAATTTTATCCACTGAGATCATAGAATGTTTTCAAAGGGATGAGTTGTTGGAGGGCATGGGAGTTGTGAATCCCATTTTTTGGAATAGTGTTAACAGTCAAGAATAGATCAACAAATTATTTCATAAATATATGGGTACAATTATTATGCATTTCTATAAATATTTAGATGTGAATAGATTTTATATTAAGGGTATTTTAAATAAACAATCATTGACTTCTCAGTCAACATACCTTGGGATTACAATGATGGATCAATTTAAATGTTTAAGTGACCCAACAAAAAAAGGTGCCATTACACATATATGGAAAAAACTTTATCCAAGAAACTTTTTACAAAAAAGTATTAGTGAATATTTTAGATTATATGAACTTATTCAAACAATTATTTTGGTTTTTTTGAAGATGAGCAAGTGTTTAGTGCATTATCCTTCTTGAAGTCAAAACCTAGAAATAGATTGGATAAAAATCTAGAGACTTACTTAAGACTATATGTTTCATGTTATTTTGTGGAAAATTTTATTTATGATAAAGAAATGAAAATATGGATTTATCTAGTTCAAAGAAGAGATGTTACTAATATAGTTACCAATACAGAGGATACAAATATCGAAACTAAATATGACATTGGCATGGTAATTGTAAATCACA
Source organism: Torreya grandis (assembly GCA_037957365.1). Classification (NCBI taxonomy): domain Eukaryota; kingdom Viridiplantae; phylum Streptophyta; class Pinopsida; order Cupressales; family Taxaceae; genus Torreya; species Torreya grandis. The sequence continues at coordinate 2,423,631 of JARHVA010002540.1, read as the reverse complement.
CTTACGGTGAGCAAATTTCTCAAGGATTGTTTCAGTTGCCCCACTTTTATTTTTATAAGTATAAAAATAACTATTTCTTTAATTATTTCAAAAAATTTCATCTTCTAATAGCTTAAATTATGTAATCAATTTCCTGCATGTAAACTTATAAACCTTTCATAATTCTATAATATATTTATGAAATAGTTCATATTATTTCATCTTCCTAGCTTAAATCTGCCCAACTTTTAGTTTGATAGGTATGGAAATTATTTATTTCTAAAATATTTCATATTTTTTCATCTTCAAATAGATTAAATTCTACAATCTATTCCTACATGTTACAATTATGAATATTATTCAATACACTAGAATTAAGTACATTATTTGTACTATTATGATTCTATGTATTTGAAATAGTAATTATATAACTTTGCAATGTAAGGCATTCATTAATAAGCAATCCTGTTTCTAATTAACATTCTATAGAGCATTTAATTATAGCATTCATTTTAGCATATAAGTGTTATGTGTAGACATGAATGTTTTACCATAGGGCACCAATTCTCATGCCATTAAAACTCCAATTATTAAGATTTGTTGATTTCATTATCTTTAATTCTTATAATTTTAATTTAGAGAGCCTATACAAAAATTTCACATTTACATTAAAACCATTATAATATCCACATATCCTATATATGTTATATTTTTATTACATAAAATTATAACTCTAAATAATATCAATAGTTAAATTTCCTAACATTGCATCCACTATAGTTTAGATTGATATTTACTACTAGAATAGTATAGTTCCATAGAATATATAAGCTTGACCATAATACATTTTAAATATTTATAATATTAAAATTATATACCTAGGTGTTTGAAACAACTGTAAAATATAGTAATTTGGAGAGCCTATACACAAATTTAATACATGCATAAGTGTTGAACCAAAATATTGTAAAATATTTTAATTGCACCAATATTATTCTATTGGACATTTACATTATAACTATTACACAAATATATAGGAAATACTTTTCCTATATTTGGGGATTGCATATTTCCAAATTCCACCACAATCTCCACATATCCTATATACATTATATTTTTATTATATAACATTATAACTATAAATAATATCAATAGTTGAATTTCCTAACATTGCCTCAACTATAGTTTAGATTGATGAATATATAAACAATGCATTCAACCAACACTTTTCCAAATACAACTACTAAAACAGTATCCATAGAATATTCACTTTGTTTTATCTCCATAGAATATATAAACTTGACCATAATACATTTTAAATATTTAAAATATTAAAATTATATACCTAGAGTATTTGGAATAACTGTAAAATAACATTCACATTATAACCTCTATTGAATAAAACAAGTGTTTTTGAAACAAGCATGATATAAAAAGGTTGAAATATTATAAAATGTCATTTTGAAAATTACAAAGTGTTTGAAACAAATTAACATTTTTCTAAAATGTATTCTCCACCCACTTGCTACTTGCCATCACAAACCTAGTTGTCTTGACCTACCTATGTATCCTTCATTATCACCCCTTCCTTCTCAAGATCCTTTACAATAGAATTGATATTTGTAATATTTTTCCTCTTCTCATTTGTTGCATCACCAACTAAAATAATAGTTGGATCTACATATTTTTTATTCTTCAATAAAATGCTTGGATCCATCCCATTCTCTTTAATTATTTTATTCAAAGTGTTGTTTTGTTTATTTAACAAAACAAGCTTTTCCTTCAATTGAATCACTAAGCTAATAATTTTACAAGTGTTTTTGAAATCCAAATTAAGAAGTTGTGCTTATATTTTCAATTTTTTTAATTATTATTACAATTAACAAATAATAAATAAGACTCAAGAACATACAAACTTAAATAACTAAAATACACATTATAGATAATGAAAACTTACCTTAGCTTTTTCCTTCTTTGCTTATGCAATGGTAACAAGTTTTATATATCTAGCCCATTTATTGAAATAGGCCTGGGCTTCCCCATTTAAATTTTCCAACCTATTTAAAATTGTAATAATTGTTAACATAAATTAATCTATATTGATCTTACTAGAATAAATTGTCAATCTTTGAGGGTTCATTTTGAACAAGCAAAAATAAATTAACTCTTTGGGAGTGGTTGTGATAACAGGCATTGATTTCTTTGATAAGTGTTTTTGCCCTTATCTCCCATTTTTTTAAATCATTAAATTCATCAATAACACCCTACTTGAGATTAGAAAGAAGATTTTTTGTAACTAGATTTTCCAATGAAAAAGTAGTGATTAAATCATCAGAGATGTTTAAATTATCACTATGGGGTGGGGTAGTTGGGAAAGTGGTAGCCATAGAAGGAAATTTTATGGGAACATTATAAACTTGAATAAAATCATGTGGCTTGAATCCACCATTAGCTGTGGCCCCATTTTAAATCCCTAAAAACTCTTCATCTAGATCAATTTGTTACAAACATGTAAGACTGTGTGCACTAGAAATGCCACCAACAGAGAAATTTGGGAAATTAGAAATTTATAAGGTTCCTATACTCTATGCAAGGAGGAAGATGTTATTTCCTCTTATTTGAGTCTAGATAGGTGGTGGGGTGGTGGAATACTTCTTGGTCTCCTCATAGATGTTGGGTGGACTGCAAAACACAAAATGATTCAAAATCAATAAATTCAAAAACATAAAATTAATTCAAATTCAAATCAAATGTGTTATTACCTATTAGGGTGAATGCCTCTTCAATTCTAATTGTCCTTTATGGAATTTCCTCTTACCTTATTAATGTCTTTGTGGGAGTTATCTCTTCTTGACTTATTGTCCTTGTGGGAGCGACATTGGTGGTTTCACCTACAAAATGAGTAAAGTATCTACTTAATAAAATACCCAATTCTAAGAAACTTCAATTCAAAAAGAAAATTTTAACGTAGAGAACATTGATTGTGTTATCAGGAAGAATCCTCAATGGCAATAATTTGAGAATCAACTGAAAAAAATACTAATATGAAAAATATTTTTTTCCATTAAATAAAACAAGAAATAAACATGAAAGTAAATTTGGGGCAACCTGGAAGTGGTGATGAAACATAATCACTTCTTAGGAATTTATAAATTTGAAATGAATTAAATGAAGACTCCATGGACTTGATATCACTAGAGCCCTCTAGAGCACACCAAACTTTGGATGCCACTTTTTTTCTTATGGCATATGCACACACTCTTACCTATAATAAATTAGGCTTAAAAATGTTAAAATTTTAAATATGTATAATCAAGAGAGTATACTATTAGGAAAATTAAAATTACCTAATATTCCTTGATATATAAAGCATTATATTTCATTTTTTGATGGAGGGCAGTGGGAATTATAGTACTCTATATATCATATAAGGCCTCAAAATACAAGGTCAGAATATATTTGGAGGATGAAATGGTGTGTCCTTAAAAATCCAAAATTCAACTTAGCCCTAATCTTGCTATATATAACCATGCACTAGTCACATAAAAAATGTGATAAAGAATGAATAATGTAGTAAAAAACCTAAAAGGGAATGTCTAATGGTCTTCCCTGCAAAACAATTCTAGCTTGGAAGAAATGCACAATAGATTTGAGAAATGGATTTACAATTTTTTCAACTAAGATTCCCCTTTGGTTCTGACAATCTGTAATGAAAATAGAAAACATTATTTTACAATTAAGACATCAAACTAATTATAATAAACATTTGATTAATAATTAAAAAATGTTAATATCCTTAATAAATCTAACACTTACTAGTTGGGTCTATGGCCACTTTGTAGACCGACTCCAAGTAATTTTTGTCAACATCAAATAACATAACCTTGGTGCTAACAAGGATTGCATTGCAATGTGGAAGGCCTATTAAATTATGGATACCCAATGGAGAGGTGCCAATGGATATTGATTTATTGTTAAATAGGACATAGAAATGGGTCTTGATATGGTTATAAATAGCAACCAGAGATTGTAGTAGGTTGTTTTTGATTTTCATGTCATATTGACACATCTGTACAAGGTTTCTATGTTCATATTGATCTATCCAATCCACATAGGATATCATCTACTCCACCATTCTCAAGAACCTTAAACATAATAGATTCTTGAAAATCAATTGTTGGATCACCCTTTTTTAAATTTTTGTGGATCCAAAATCCATTTAAACTTTATTGTAGACTTTGAAGATGTAGTAGGTGAAGGCTAAAAAGAGAAGGGACGATGAGAAAAACCTTAAAATAAATTGTGAAAATGGGGGCACTATTAGGGTATTAACAATCCATGATGGGAATTGGAGCAATTTATTGGTATGATTAGCAAGAGATGGGGCCATACTATCCCTCAATTAAATAAGGCTACATGGTGACATAGTTATATCTAGTAGAAAGATGTTCTATGGCACCATGCTATCACCCAGCATCATGCTATCATGGGGAATGTCACTACCACATAGTATTATGCTATCACAAAACACCATGCTATCACATGATACCATGTTATTTCTTGATACCATGTTATCACTCGATAGCATAGTGTTAGGTGGCATCATGGCACTAGGTGATAGGATGCTACTGGGTAAAATCATGGTGTTTCTTGACACCATGCTTCCACCTGACAACATGGTGTTGACCTACAACATATCATTTCTTAACACCATATTGTCATTTGATGGTGTTGAGTCTCATAAACATCTTAGTGTCATGTGATAACATGGCATATCCTAGAACTATATTATTCAGTAGTGGCATCAATTTATGTGGTAGCTATTATCACATAACAACATAATGCTACCTGACAACATAGTGTTATGGGATGGTAGAAATGTACATAGTACTAATTGAAATATCACCATGGCCAAATTCTATCACCTATCAGGTAGTTGTGCAAAAAACAAACATGGAAAATTTCCCCCTCATCTTCAAACTCAAATTTGCCAAGGCTATGAATCAAATTTGCCCAAAAAAACCTAGGGGGTTTCCATCATGGCCTCTTAAAATTAACCTTGATTGATACTCTGATGAAGGATCAAGCCTGATGTATTTTTCCTCACCTAAGTTCTAGTGCAAGTATAATTGAAGCTACTATGAATGCTATTGTGAGTGTTTTAAGTGAAGATTAAGACTATAAATCCATGTATTTTAAGCTTATAATGGATGTAGATGACTATATATAGAATTAGGGTAGAATAGGGATTACTAACATTTATTTTTCATAACATTTTCTAAGATTATTTATGTGTACTTTTATTTGATCTCCATCTAGTGAATAATGGTCTAAAATTCATGTAAATATTTTTTTAGTGTTTGTGTTGGTATTAAAAGAGGTCTAGGCTAACCCTAAGTGATTCTTTTTGAAACCATATCCATTAGTTTCCAAAGGCAAAAAATTTTATGATAGTGCCCAAAATAGGACACTATCACCATTGGCTCTATTGTCTAAATTATGGTGCTAGTGTCCAGGTGCCATAACTTGAGGCACTAGGGGCCAAGATCCTAAAGTAAGGGTTTGGGAGTATTTTAGGGATTTTTAGGGATTATTGTGGCCCACATGAAGGCTAGATAAGTGTCTAAATGGGTCCTAAGATAGGTTTAGGGCTAAGCTAGGGATGGGTGGTTTCAAGTAACACTCTTATCACTCAAGTGTCATTTTAAGATGATTATATCTACATAAGTAATGTGTATGAAATAAATACATAATATAATCTAAAATATATCCAATATGAGTAATATAATAATATTATGATAATAGAGGCCAAAAAAAAATGGAGGATAAATTTTTAATGACATCTCACACCCTTATAAATACTTCATCATAGAAATCACTACAAAATGTTTGGGTATTGGGATTGTAAAGGTGTTGTATACTCTCAAGTAGAAACTCACACATAATATGTGTCCCACTAGTAATTCTCATCCCTAATGTGTCATCATAGAACACTCCAAAATATTTATGGTTTCTAGGGTAACCAGCCCATCCTCAACCACTTACAACGTTTTCCAATCTAGATCATGAGACACATTTAGAAAATTCATCAACAAAACTAAAACATGAAATACACCATGAATTTATGACATAATAGGTGCTAAATCTATTTGGTAGGTTGTTATCCCTACCATATCAAGGATATAAAAATGACCCATAAAATATAGTGTGATCTCATAGCCTTTCCTATAATAGATAGGGTTCATGTGTGTCTAGAATTATATAAATATCTTATCACTCATATAAAAAATTTGGTCCAACATTTTGGAATATAAATATATCTTATGTCACTCTTATATATTCTAAAGGAACTATAAGATATGAATCACTTATTTCCCCATATCCTATGATAATTTAGGTCTAATAGTAATGTAGTACACAAGGATGTCCCAACTCAAAGGATATTTGTATGACCTGCCATATAAAACCTCAAAAGGCACATGTCGATGGAAATATTATGGATGTTATTATATGTGAACTATAATAGTTATAGTTAGTCCTCCTAATGGAATGGGTATTCCATAACATACATTAGTAGCATTTCTTATATACTAGCTCACTTGATTTGTGTATTTATTAGTCTTTGAATGATAGGACATGTTAAAATTGGGCTTGATTCCCAATGACAAATATAGATTGATATAATAATCTTAAGTGTATACAAGATTCCAATAAATATGATCTCTTGGAGTATACCATGTAATATAACTATGTAATCTAGGAATACTCTACTCACTATTATGGAATTAGATATGGTCTTGATGGGCAAAAAGTGAACCACCTTAGTCAAATTATACATTTTCCCATAATGGTGTCATGATGATAAGTGGACATAGGGATACCAATAATATAATGCATGTAAATATCACATTTCCAATCTAGAATTTGATGGGGATACAAAATTCATATCAGATGATGATTTTCTACCTTGATTCACTCTTGCTCAAGGCATATGGACACAAAGTTAGTTATTTCTATACATATAATAGGCCAAAAATAAAATTAACTAAAATCATCTCAAAAAAAACTCTCCCTTGGATGTCCTGACAAGATAAAATGTCCCAAATTTATATAATCTGATACATAAATATGCCCTTTATGGCACAAAATACAATAGAGTCCAAGGGAATAACCAATAAAATTTTCCACGAAGCACTTTGTGAGTCCAACTACTATCTCACATCATATTATATGTGATTCTCTCAAGAATGGGATCCATCAAATAAACCCTTTGTCTCATGACCACTAGTTGTTGCAACCTCATACTAAGGGCATATGTGACCACATTATATTTCAATTAATTATTACTATATTATAATGTTTATTGCACATGAGTTCCATCTAATGCAATTTTCCAACATTTAAATTAGACTAAGAGAAAATGTGCTACAGGATCAAGTGGTTAGTCCAAATAATGAAATGTTAACCCAAAATATAAATCATGGGTGAGGTATTTGAGATCATATTTCTCAATCTTCCATGATTGATAATCCATTGCCCTACCATCCTACATTAGAATGAATCCAATGCCCTCCTTAGAGCCATATATGTAAACTAAAAATTCATATGTTAGATCAAGACCCACAAGGATGGGTGCACTAGTGAGATTCTCTCTCAAAATATGGAATGCACTCTCACTCTCCATCCATAAAAAATTCTTCCATTTCATATTAATGGAAGTGATGGAATGAGGTATGCAGGATAAGTTATTTATGAACTTTTAATAGTAACATGTTAATGCCATGAAAATGTGCACCTTGGTGAGTTAAGTTCATAATTTACACTCTATAATAGCTCAAATATTAAGGTATATACTGATATTACATCACTATAAATAATGTATCCCAAACACTAAATCTCTATTTAAAATTAAATCACATCTAGACAAACTACCATACAATTGGTGCTTTTGAAGGTACTCAAGAACCCTTCGTAAGTGTTCTTTATGTTCCTCCATTGTTAGGGTGTAAATAATAATTTCAGAAATAAATATTATTATAAAATTATAAATATATTGGTAAATCATGTTGTTCATAAGGATCATGAAGACATCCATGACATTAACTAGCCTTAAAGGTACCACTTTAAACATACAATGGCCATATCATGTCCTAAAAGTTATTTTGTGAATATCCACATCCACTATCCTTAACTAATGATAACCATATTTGAGATAATTATTAAATAACATTCACTAGATCAAACAAGTCTTCAATATGGGATAAAGGATGTTGGTTCTTAATAGTCATGTTTTTCAACTATCGAGAATAGATGTAAACATGGAGATAGATGTCATTATTATTAATGAAGATCATAGGTGCACCTTAAGGAGATACACTTGGGTGTATATGTACCTTATCCAAAACCTCCTAAACCTATATATTGATATTTTTATCTCAAGTATGCTTATAATATATGTAAATTTTGATATTAACTTATACTTAGCCATATGATCATTGGAAAATTTAATATCTCATCGATGGGTATGCCAAAACATTTGCATGGAAAAACATACGAAAAATTATATGGGAAAACATATGAAAAATCATGAAAAATGGATTGAAAATATAAATTAGTCTCATTCGTTCCATCCTTGGATCTTCCACTCACCCTAGTTAAGTACAATGGAAACATAAACATATGTTCTATCCAACCTGCATCAAAACAATAATACAATGGGAAATTGGTCTCTTAAAACTATAGATAACCACTTATATACCCATGTCATCCTATAATTGAATTGTCTTAGCAAATTATAAAATATCATCTTTGCAAGTCTCTATAAAATCCATTCCTAGAACTATATCATAAGTACTCAAGGTAAAAATGTGTTAAGTCTAGAGTGGTAGAAAAAACTCTTAGATCTAACAAATAATGATGGACTAAATAATTGATGGGATTCTTATCCTTATTATCAACCTCAACCTTCTAAATTTATTAATTCCTAAATTCCACCACTCTAAAATTGTATATTACTAAATTTGAAATAAAATAATCAGATTATTTAGGTTTAAATAATATTAGTATTGACATACTACCAATGTTACCTATTGGCTCAACCATTATTTCTTGATGCTCATCTTGCTGATCATCGATTGCAAAAAATAATATATAACCACATATTTTCTCACTTACTATCTAATATTATCTTAGTAATCTCAATGTTTTTGTATCTACATGTATATTTTGGATATATCTTGCATAATGGGGACCTTTGAAAATTAAAAATCCATCATGTGGTACCAACCTGATAGATGAACTAATGGTAGTTTAAACTCTTTTATAACCCCATTGAATGCATTTCTATGTCCCATTAGGTTCTTGAGCATGCATATATTTTCAATTTCTTTTAACCAAATCTTGGTCTTGTCCCTTTTATTTTAATGTGCCTTTTTATTTTTATGTGGACTTTGTAGTGGAATTTACTAACCTTGTCTCTATTATTGGCGCTTTTGGGATTATGTGTGTATAAATCCACATCATGGATGTGGTGGGTTAAATTGAGTTATATTATCTCCATATTTTTAATTATGCCCTTTGAGGCACTCTCATGACCTCTATCAGTTATCCTTTGTAATCAAAACCATCTCAATCATAACCTAAAGGGTATTAGAGTTCAATATGTGAACATTGCCTACAAGGTTAGAATTAAGCCATTTAATAAATTAAGTCACCAAAATATTCTTGTCTTATTAAAACTCAACATAAGCTGGTCCTGGATAATGGAGACATTATTACTGAGGATAACAAAATAGGGGAGCAAGCTAGGGTGTTCTTTCAGAATTTGCTTATGAAAGAAAACAATAATGATAGAATTGATAGATCTATGAGTCAATTCTTTGATAAAATCCCCTATTTAATAACAGAAGAAGATAATATGGAAATGTTAAAGCCTATATCTAATGAAGAAGTACATGTTGTTTTATTCTCCATGGGCACTTTTAAAACCCCAAGTCCTGATGGCTTTCCTCCTATATTCTTTCAGGAATATTGGGAGATTGTTGGAGCAGACCTCATAGCTGCAGTTCATGATTTTTTTAGATCTGGAAAACTTTTGAAACAAGTCAATAATACCTTCATTTTACTTGTTCCTAAAAATCTCAACCTTTACGCCTTATTGATTTCAGACTCATTAGCTTATGCAACACTGGGTTTAAAATATGTACTAAACTTTTGGTTTTGAGAATTCAACCCTTGCTTGACAAAATTATTTCTCCTTCTTAAAAAGGTTTCATCTTGGGCAGACAAATTCTTGATGTTGTGATCACCACACATGAGACTATCCACTCCATGGATAAGAGTAGGATCCTTGGGATGGCCCTCAAGCTTGATATATCCAAAGCTTATGATATAGTCTCATGGACTTTTCTATTCCAAGTGATTAGAAAATTTGGGTTTAATAATAAATTGTCTTACTTATTATGGAATGTGGTCTCTTCTGCTAAATTCTCAGTGCTGGTTAATGGTGTTCCTAGAGGGTTTTCCTCCTCCTCGAGAGGAATTCATCAGGGAGACGCTCTCTCCCCGTACCTATTCATCATTATGGTTGAGGCATTGGGAAGATACATATAAGTTGATATAGTTTCAAAAAAGCTAGTAGGCATCAAACCTGCCTCTTCCCTTCATCGTATGGTTATACAACAGTTTTTGGATGATACCATCTTATTTGCCATCTCATCAGTGATCAAAGCTAGAAGATGGAAGAATATACTTAATGATTATGCCAGAGACTTGGGACAAAGAATAAATTTCTAGAAAAGCAATGTGTACTTCTTTAACACTCCTAATTAACTTAGACATATAATCATTGATATCTTAGATTGTGTTGAGGTTGGCCTACCAGCTACCTACCTAGGTCTCCCACTCTTGATCAAAGAGGTATCTTCAAGTTTTTGGAATGGTATTGTGGAATGTATACAGAGGAAACTTCTTGGGTGGAAGGGGAAACTACTCAGTAGTGTGAGTAAGCTGCAACTTCTTCGGGCATCCTTGCAAGGTATTCCTACTTACTTCATGTCTCTTTTTAAAATTACTACATATTTTGCTAAAAAGATGGAACAAATCCAAAGGAAATTTTTTTGGATGGGAGTGGAAGACAAACAAAGAATGTCTTTAGACAGATGGGAAAAATAGTGTCTCCCAAAATCTCATGGTGGACTTAATATAAGATCCATTAGGAAAATGAATAAAGCCCTCCTCTCAAAAGTTAGTTGGAATCTGATTCACAACAATAGTGAGTGGGGGAAAATAATATATGCCAAATACATGCATAGCATTGATGATTCCAAATTTATTCAATAGGCGGGATTACCCTAGGGGTCTGTGATATGGAATTAAATGCTAAAAATTAGAAGTCTTCTCAAATAGGGAATTAAGTGGAAGCTTGGAAATGGTTGGTAGATTAAATTCTGGGAGGATAATTGGTTAATGGACAAGCCTCTCATCTCCCAAGGAAACTATGGAGAAATTATAGACCTGACTACTCAGTACTTTGGTGATAGGGTTAGTGATTATATGGAAAATAACAATGGGATAAGGAGCTAAAAAACATTTTAGATTGTTGTGTGCATAGGCCTGAGCTTATCCCAAGAATTTAGGAGATCTAGCAATGTGTTCAGGAGATTAGAATCCCACCCTTCCCTTGGGAGGATGAACAATACTGGTGGCCGAATAAGAGGTAAAATTTGTAAAGGTCATGTATTGTGATATAGCCAAAGGGATTTGGGAAAAGTTACAAACCATTTATGAAGGGGATACTAAATTGAATTTTTAAAAGTTGTAGACTCACTATAGGAAGTTTGAAAGTTTGAATATGAAAGAGGATGAAAACATTGCATCCTACCTGTTAAGGGTTGATGATGTTGTCAATGTCATCATAGGTCTCAAATAAGAAGTGAAAGAGTTTATAGTTGTTCAAAAGGTATTGAGATCCCTAAATTTTAAATTTGGTTAAAAGTTGTTTAAAGTATAATAATTAAAAGATATAGACACACTTTATATGGATGGGCTTCATGGCATCTTGACTACCTATGAGATATGAACAAATAATTGGAATCATAAATTCATTCTAAAGATTAACTTGTTTTGGTGGGTTGCTACCCATAACAAAATCCTTACTCAGGACAACCTTCAAAAGAGGGGGTTTACTTTGGTCAATAGATGTTTTCTGTGTGGTTCTAGAGAGGAATCAGTTTCACACCTATTCATACACTGTGAGTTTACTTGATATTTATGGGGAACAATACTTAACAACATTGGCATTGAATGGGTTTTCAATTCTATACTTAAAGAAGTAATTCTCAGCTGGAACTCAACCTTCACACATCCCTGGATTAAGGAATTATGGAATCAAGCTCTACCATGCTTGAGTTGGACCTTATGGAAAGAGTGAAATCACAGAATTTTCAGGGACACTGCTAGAAATGCTACTCAAGTGTTTAACTCCTTTGCTAAGACCATCTTGGAAAGTGTTACAATAGCTCATATTAGTGTTGCGTAGAAACCCCTATCTAAATTTGAAAGTCAAATTGCAGCCAAATGGAAGGTTTTAAACCTTATCTCTGGGCATGATAAGTCAAAAATTCTTCAAAGACTTCACACTAAATGGATACCACCTAAACCCAATTAGATGAAACTCAATTTTGATGGGGCATCCAAGTTGAGTGGTAAAGCAAGTGGAGGAGGAATAATAAGAAATGAAAAAGAGGGATGTTTGCTATCTATGTTGGTGGCATGGGTTGCCAGAGCAATAACTATGCTAAAGTTATGGCCTTACTTTGGGGATTAAAGTTAGCTATATCCCTAGGAATTAGAAATTTGAATATTTAGGGAGATTCTAAGTTGGTCATAGATGATGTTAATAAAGCATCTAACATTGGTATCCATCTAAAAGACATCATTATAGACATCTAGTTTCTTTTACAAAAGTTTTTTGAAGTTGAGATTACCCACACCTACAGAGAAGGTAACAGGGTCACTGATGCTTGTGCCAACCTTGGTCAACAATTCTTAGGATGGAGGGTATGGTTACAAAGGGCTCATATACCCACAAACATTAGAAATATCATTTAGAAGGAGATGACCAAGCATGAATGATGCACTTTGATGACGAAGATAGCTTTCGAAGACAGTCCACGTGGAGAAGGCCATTGTAGATCATGGAAAATGATAACCTTAGTACTTCTTTGATTGTCATGATTAATTCCTTGTATCATGAGGTGGAGGTGTGAGAGTCACATCATGAAAACCAAGGGGGAATTTTTTTAAAACATGAAAGTAGACGTCACCGTGGGAGGGCATTTTGTAAAATGAGCCTTCACATATGCATTCAGTGCAAATGAAACTAAGGGCTTGTTACTTGTTCAAATATCAAGGTGGTAATTGGGGTAGGAAGAGCCAAAAATTCAAGAATTTTTTTAGGACACTAGTGGGAAATAGGCTTCTCGAGTTTTTGAGGTCACTAAAGAGTAGGGTGTTGATTCTACGGGAATTTTAGATAATAAGGAGAAGATGCATGTAGAAGAAGCTGGTGAGGGTTCATAGAATGAGAATGATTGGGAAATAGTTATTGGGGCCTTGAAGGTCTACATTCAGAAGCTGGAAAAGGTTTTTGC
>JARHVA010002540.1:2332500-2405000 GCA_037957365.1 Torreya grandis | reverse complement strand
TAGGTACATCCAAATAGACCAACACACATACATAAATAGGTAAATAAATGTAAGAAGGATTTTCCATTTCAAGGATTAAATTTTGGTTAAGCAACTCACAAACAAATACTAGCCAAGTATGGGATACTAGTACATTGGCAAAACGTAATGACAAGTAAAAATGTATAATGTAGTAGGAAACACATATAATAATAAGGAAACAAATATTCTTACATGAAGACATTTGCATAAATTTTCATCACTTGTGAAAACAATTAACAATTTTTCTAAGAAGGATACCCATATACTTAGAGGAATGCATCTAAATCACTTATAAAATCCAAAATTTATTTTCAATTCATGAATTCTATAGAAATATCTCTAAAAACAAATACCTTTCCCATTTTTCCTAAGTATAAACCATACAAGGTTATTCATGAAAACATAATGATAATTTTCTATACTCTCATATGAAAGGATATGGTTCAACCTACCTCAATTCTTGCAAGGTCAAGTTATCCTTCTTTTATTTTCCTTACTTTTTTATTTTTTAACTTTGATTTGTAAACCTCACAAAATTTGTTGCATTTAGAAAAATAAGAAGTTTCTTGATAAATTACTACAAAAAGAGGAGAGGGTTGATACCTTCAAAACCCAGTCAAGGAGGGGCATGTGCCAACTCTAGTATTACATCTATATCTCTTCCTAGAGAAAACTTGATGAGATACATCATGGGTATGAAATAATTTTTAAATTAACTTATGGTTTGCATATTCAAGGCACCCTATTCCTAGCTAATAAGGGTGTAAGGGGAATATTTTAGGATTTTATAATTTTGACTTTCTAGACAAATGTAAAAAATCTAAGTCTTGAAAAGTGTTCCATCAAGGTTAATTTACATGAGAATAATCAATGAAATGGAATGTTTTAACAAGGTGATATGTGATCCATATTCTAAAGTGCCTGAAATCCATATAATTGTTTTTATAAGCATGATGTAATATAATCACATAAAAGATTGATAACAACATTCAAGCTATATATAAGGACCATATTTCATTTCTATGATATGTATGGTTTTTGGTCCAATGGTCAACCACTTGTGCCCCTTTTTATCTTAAACACATATCACCTACACACTCATTATACATTGCAAAACATTCATGAAATGTATAGAATAATTGTGATACAATGTAAAATCTCATGGTGTATCCACAAAATTATGTGAATCCTATCAAGGTCACATAAAACATAACACACACACATTTTCTTGTGCCCATATTCATAATATCAATTACATATACAACTCCTTATTATTACCAATATGAATACATATAAAAATACATGTTGCACACATGATTATAGAGATGGTATCCAATCACACAAAATAAGTGAATATATAATGTTGAAATTACATGAATAATATAATCATGTTAGTGGTAAAATAGATAAAAGACCCACTTTGTGAATCTATGGATCATACAATAATCCAAGATTCATCAAAATATCTATAGAGAAATCATAAGGAGCTAAACATAGTCAATTGTAAAAACATTTCCATAATAAAAATAAAATGAAAATAAATTACCATAATCTCATAATGTCCTATTAACATAAAAATTATGATAATCATGTCCATATAGTCAATATGTATACAACTAATATTTTTCACATTGTAACTTTATTGATGCTTTCTCTTGCAATATCTTGTTAACACATCAATCTAACTAAATACACACCATAAAAGGTGCACTAGTAATGGGGTGGGATTTTATTGTGATACCTTGTGAGAGATGTTTAAATACTATCATTATTATTAGTCTAAACTCATCTGAGTTTTTATCTATCTTTCCTCTCCATCTAGATTTTATAGATTTCCTATATACAATGATATCATCTTGATAAATATAATTCATTTTATGTATAAGTATTCCCTATACTATATTAGTTAGACTAATATAGTTATGATTTTATCTTTGAAAATTTTTACCATATCATCTTGATTGAGACCATACTATGTTAGGTGACATATTTTGATGCTGAGCATACACCGAGTCCATCAAACTTATCATTGTTTCTTAACTCACTATCTTTGGCAATGACTTTTAGATCAATTATTTATGAAAGATTCTAAGATCCAATTCATTATTATGAGGACTCAAATAGGTCCACTAGATTATATAAGGTCTCATTACCCTCTTGAAATTTTTTTGACAACTATGTCAACACCTTTCAAGACTCAATTACTTTATTTTCATGTTTCTGACCACTCTTCATACAATCCTACTAGCCCTTACATAGTCAGTAATGCAAGGTATGTAAATAGTATAATAAATTATGGAAAATAAAAAATTATTTGTAATTTCCTATTAAAAATCATACCTATGTTTCAAATTTGAAGTTCCAATCCTTTCTTTTAGACCATTGTCTCTCTTTTAGGCCTATTTTATTAGATCTCCTCTAAGCCTATTGCACATTAAACCACTATAATCCATAATTTATAGACCGTACACATTTTGAAACCTATTTAGTTAGTTAGAGAACATTAATTTTAGTAGTATAAAAAATATTTGGCCTTTTTGGATTGTTAAAACCTTAGATATGGGTAAAACTTTAGTGTTCTGCTATAGCCAAGAGAAATCAAAATTCTATTACATGCATTATACTAAGTTTAAATATTTTTAAATTATTTTTATAGGTATGTATTGGCCTCATGCATGTTATAAAATCCTTATATTTCATCTTCCAGTTCACTATTATAAATTTTTAGCTCCCATTAGACTTGACTGTGTCAAGAAACTACACTCAGGAAATAGGATATAAACTATTTTATTTGAAATACTAATCCACCACACAATGAAACAATTTAATAAATTTTTTCAATGGAGGGAATCACCACAATAAATCAAAAACTTTTTATGCAGGTTGTTAAATGTCTCTTGCATAGAATCACCACCCAGTCTCACTCACACACACACACACTACTATAGGAATCAAGGTTAGTCATCCAAATGTTTATAAATATAGGTTGATTGATTTTCAATGAATTATATCAGCCTAAAATGTTATTCATTCAACCTTAAGACATGTTCACCAATAAAATATAAAATTCCTTTAACACTTAATATTGGGACATAGACTGCTTACCATAGTATGGTTTACCAAATAAACCCTGTTCATAAATATGTTTGAAAATTCATTGCTTTCTATAATATTTATTGAATATTGTGATAAAAAATAAAGATAAATTACTTACCATAATATTCCAAATTCATTAGGATAAATTTACCACAATCATCCTTTGTCAACATAACACATGCAATTGAAATAATAATATTTGTCTACCCAATAGGGGTCTATATAAGCAATCCACAAACAATGTTTTTATTTTCTTAATCCTTCAAAAAATATTCATAGAAAAATCATTCACTAGATTTCAAACATAATTGGAAACAAATTCTAATTTCATTATCTCATTCAAAAATATTACATATATAATCTACTACAATAACAAAATGACCACCTCAGGGTCTGCACATATCATTTTTTATTCAAAATAGGGGTTCAAAACATCCCCTTAATCTACATAAAAACTTATTTGTGCTTATCCATTCATATGTATTTGAATTTAATATCACTCTCTAACCAAAAAAAAAAATCCTAATTCCTACAATGTGATTCATAACTGAATCTTGACGGTTTCCCTCCGAATGGTCTCTTTTTTGTTACATTACATGTTTTGACTTTCATATAATATGACATGTTTAGTCCCTTGAAAAATGACTTATGAAAATTAAAAACCATCTTACAATTCCAATACTCTTATATATGTTAGTTACATCTTTACACCATCTCAAAGTGCATAAAAGTCCTTTTACATGGCTTGACAACATTCAAATATTCAAATAATGTTTTTTGTGGGAAGCACTAGAATTTGAATTCTATGTACCTATGGACTACCAAGACTCCACAAATAGACCTCTAATGACCTCTATAAACTATATGACACCCAATATACTTCAAAAATACCAAAATGAAATAATTTTGGCTCCTCAAGGGATGGCCCTTCATCATACTATCAAGCTGAGAAAGCTTTGCCACAAGTTTTGAGTGATCCACTTCGCACATGTTTCTACCTAAATACATTAAACCTCTTCATGCAAGGTATCAGCTTCCACTTGCCTCTCATAGAGGGTCACATTCTCTTGGGCTCCACATTTATTCCTCCTTTTCTTTGTCTCCTTCAATAGCATACCTTGACATAAAACAAAATTGTTAAACAAAACATGCCTACTGCCAGCGTCTTCTTTCCATGTATATTTATACCACTCTTCTTCCGCTTCAAACTAATTCATATTCTATTTAACACCATCTTTAAGCACTAATACAAGTATTCAATCTTCCACCTTCATCCATGCTTCTTTTACTATCCATTCCACTTCATGCACAACGTGTGCTTGTCCTTTGCATACCTCATTCTTGTGTAGATTCTTAACTTGTTATTGTATGTCAACATCTTGACTACCCTCAATCACCTACATATACATGGGCTGCATATTCTTTTTCCATCCCTTAACTTCTTTATTAGGCACTCCTTTAAGATTACATTGTTCATGGGCTGACTTCATATGGGTCAATTCTTTCACATCCTTCTCTTGTTCAATACTCTCCTTCAAACATTTGAATGCATCTATTCTTACTTCTTTCGTTGCCTACTACTTACCTAGATTTTCATCACAAAACAACTCATTAGACACAAAACGTGGAGCCTTCATCTTGTACATTTCAATCTCCATCTTCTTCACTTGCTTAGTATCAATCCCAAGCCATTATTCATCCATCTTAGTTACTACATCTATCCTTATATTATTGTCTTCTCTCACACATGCTTGGCTGCCATGCTTTCCTTCATTTTCTTCTCTTAAGGACTCTCATTGGTGCTATGATTTCTTCCTTCTCTTGAAAACTACTTGTACCACTTTACATTCTTGATTAAATTATTTCACGTCCATCTTTATGGAATCACAGTGTTGCATATCAATCATCTCAAGATAACTCACATTATGTTCTATCTCAAATGCTTTGACCAAACCCAATCTTTCCGCTACTTGACTTTAATATTGTCTTGTCATCATCATCATGATTCTTTCATCCTTTGTATCTTCTTCATCTTTCAATGGGATAAGTGTATATGTCTTTCCATGCTTCTTAATAGTGTATGTGTTTGCTTAACCATTATGGATGGCATGCTTATCAAACTACCATTTTCTCCCTAGCAATAAATAACACACATCTATAGGCAAAATATCACATAAAACTTGATATTTATGCCTTCCTATCTGAAATTAAACCCAACCTTTTTCACTTACTAGAATTTGATGACCCTTATAAATCCATACAACTCTATATAGTTCTAGATATGACATCCTCTTCAATATCAACTTATGTACCATCTCCATGGAGCACTGCACTTGGTTTCCTATCCTACACTTCAATTCAAAACATGTGTTATCAAATGTTTTCAATAATCCAAAAAATCTTTCCCTCACTTTTAAATCAAAATGATGTAGAGTATACACCATGTCTATCAAAATTATCCTTGTTTCTTAACCCACTATCTTTGGCAATGACTTCTAGATCAATTCTTTTTACAAGATTCTAAGCTTCAATTCATGGTTAGGAGGACTCAAATGGGTTCAGTAGATTATATAGGGTCTTTTTACCCTCTCAAATAATTTTTAACAACTTTGTTGACACTTTTCAAGACTCAATTACTTCTTTTTAACATTTATGACCACTCTTCATATAATCCTACTAGCCCGTACATAGTTATTAATTCAAGGTAAAAAAATAATATAATCAATTATGGTAAATAAAATATTGTTTATTATTTACCTTGATAAATCATATCGTGTTTCAAAATTTTAAGTTCCAATTCTTTATTTAAGACCACTTTCTCTCTTTTAGGCCTATTCTATTAGGTCTCCTCTAGGCCTAGTGCACACTAAACCACTAGAATCCATACATTCTAGACCAGACACCTCCTAAAACCTAGTTATTCAGTTATATCACATTATTTTTAGTAGGATTACAAATCTTTGGCCTTTTTGGTTGGTCAAAACCTTAGATATGGGTAAAACCCTAGTGTTTTGCTATAGTCAAGAGCAATCAAAATTCTATTACATGTTTTGTACTAATTTTCAAGACTTCTAAATTATTTTTGTAGGTTTGAATTGATCTCATTAATGTTCTAAAATCCTTATATTTCATCTTCCAATTCACTATTACAAATTTCAACTCGTATTTGACTTGATTGTGTTAATAAACTACACTCAGGAAATAGGATATAAACTATTTAGTTTGTAATACTAATCCACCACATAATGAAATAATGTAATAAATTTTAATTCAATTGAAGGACTCACTAAAATAAACCAAACACTTATTATGTAGGTTACTAAAAGTATCTTGCATAAAATCACCACCCAATCTCATTCACACACACCCTACTATAGGAATCAAGGTCAGTCATCCAAATGTTAATAAAAAATTGATCACTTGACTGTCAATGAATTATCTCAACCTCAAATGTTATTCACTCAAACATAAGACATGTTCACCAATAAAAGATCAAATTCCTTTAATGCTTAAAATTGACACACGATCTACTTACCATAGAATGGCTTACCAAACAAGGCATGTTCATAAATATGTTTGTACATTCATTGCTTTCCACACTATTTCTTTAAGTTTGTGATAAAAAATAGAGACAAATACCTAACCATAATTTTCCAAATTCATTAGGATACATTTACTATAATCATCATTTGTCAACATAACCCATACAATTGAAATAAAAGTCTTCGTCTACCTAATAGGGGTTTGTATAAATAGTCTACAAATAGAGTTTTTCCTTTATTAATCCTTCAACAAATATTCATAGAAAAATCATTCAATATATTTCAAACATACTTGTAAACCAATTCTAATTTCATTATCTCATTCAAAAACATTACTTCATGCACAACTTGTGCTTGTCCTTTTCATAACTAATTCTTGTGTATATTCTTAGATTTTTGTTGTATATAAACATCTTGACTACCCTCAATCACTTGTATATTCGTGGGCTACATATTATTTTTCCATCCCTCATCTTCTTGATTAGTCACTCCTTTAAGATTACATTGTTCATGGGCCTACTACATATGGCTCAATTTATTCACATCCTTCTCTTGATCAATGCTCTCCTTCAAACATTTAAATGTATCTATTCTTATTTCTTTGGTTTCTTTCTCCTTACCTACATTTTCATCACAAAACAACTCATTAGATACAAAATTTGGACCTTTCACTTTGTAAATTTCAATCTCCATCTTCTTCAATTCTTGGTATTAGTCCCAAGCCATTTCTTATCCATATTAGCTATTACTTATATCATTATACTTTTGTCTTCTATCTACATTCTTGGCTTCCATGTTTGCCTTGTTTTTCTTCTCTCTTAAGGAATATCATTGGTGATATGCTTTCTTCCTTCTATTGAAAACTACTTGATGACACTTTACATTCATTCTTAACCTATTTCATGTTCACATTTTTGGACTCACAATGTTACATATCAATCATCTCAAGGCAACTCACCTTATCTTCTTTCTTGGGTGCTTTGACCAAAACCAATTTTTCCACTACTTGACTCCAATACTAGCTTGTCATCATCTTCATGATTCTCTCATCCCTTATATCTTATTCACCTTTTAATGGGATAAGTGTATATGTCTTTCCATGCTACTTAATAGTGTATGTTTTTTCTTTAACATCATCAGTGACATGCTTATTAAACTACCATGGTCTCCCTAGAAATAAATGGCACACATATATAGGCAAAACATCACATAACACTTGATTTTTATACCTTCCTATATGAAACTCAATCCAAATTTGTTCACTTACCAAGATTTGATGACCCTTCTCAATGTATGCAACTGTGTATGGTTCTATATGTGGCATCCTCTTCAATATGAATTTTTATACCATCTCTAAAGAAACAATGTTGTTAGTAATACCTACATCAATAACTAAATTACATATGTTACCTCTTGATTTGCATCTACTTTTGAATAGATTTCTCATTTGGGCTACTTCCTTAGCTTGCTTCTACTAAAATAAAACTCTCCTCATGAGTAGTGAATCATTCATGGCATGCCTTCTATCCTCATTCTCCTCTCTTTGTTGTTACATACTTCTATTCATATTTCTTGGAGACTCTAATACCTTATGTACTTCTCTTTAGAAATTCCAACATTGTGCATAAAATATTTATTTTGGGTTTTACCTCATTAAAAATTAATCTCTTCTCTTTTCATGACCTAAAAATTGTCTAATCTCTCTTTCATGGTGTTTTCCCATGCCTTCTTGAACTGCTTCTACATTTTCTTGTGGTTTCCCTTCAACCACCTCTCTATTTTATTTCTCTTCCATTTTTGCTTGCAAAGGTGCTAGTTGACCTTGATACTCATCATTTATTTATTTTTTTAATTCTCTTTATTCTCTCCTTCTGAGAGTATCCTTAATAAACTCAATTCTCATAACCAATAGAGAAATTAGATGTGTTACATGTTCCACCATACTCTTGACCAACTCTTCATCCCTGTTAGCCCTCTCCATGGAGCATTACACCTAGTTCCCTATCTTGCACTTCACTTCAAAACATAAGTTATCAATTATTTTAAATAATCTATAAAATATTCCCCTTGCTTTGATACCAAAATGATGTAGAGCATACACCAAGTCTATCAAACTTATCCTTGTTTCTTAACCCACTATCTTTGATAATGACTTCTAGATTAATTCTTTATGCAAGATTCTTAGCTTAAATTCAATATTAGGAGGATTAAAATAGGTTAACCAGATTATTTAGGGTCTTATTACCCTCCCAAACCCTTTTTGACAACCCTGTCAACACCTTTCAAGACTTAATTACTTCCTTTTCACATTTCTTACCACTCTTCATACAATCCTACTAGCCCTTACATAGTCACTAATGCAAGGTATAGAAATATTATAATATATTATGGAAAATAAAAACTTGTTTATATTTTCCCTTGATAAATCATACATGTGTTTCAAATTTTAAGTTTCAATTCTTTCTTTAAGACCACTTTCTCTCTTTTAGGCCTATTTTATTAGGTCATCTCTTGGCATAGTGCACTCTAAACCACTAGAATCCATACCTTTTAGTTTTTACACCTCTTTAAACCTATTTATTCAATTATATCACACTATTTTTAGTAATATTACAAATATTTCATCTTTTTTGATGGTTAAAACCTTAGATATGGGTAAAACCATAGTATTTTACTACAGTTGAGAGCAATCAAAATTATACATTATGCATTGTACTAAGTTTCAAGAATTATAACTTGTTTTTATAGGTATATATTTACCTCATTAATATTTTAAAATCCTTATATTTCATCTTCCAATTCATTGTTACAACTTTTCAACTCCCATTAGACTTGACTATGTCAAAAAACTACACTCAGGAAATATGATATAAACTATTTGGTTTTCAATACTAATCCACCACATAATGAAACAATGTAATATTTTTTAATTTAATATATATAATCACCAAATAAACCAAGCACTTTTTATGTAGGTTTCTAAATGTCTCTTTCATAGAATCACCACCTAGTCTCATTCACACACACCCTACTATACGAATCAAGGTTAGTCATCCAAATGTTTATAAACAATAGATTGATTGATTATCAATGAATTCTCTCAACCTCAAATATTAATTTTTCAACCTTTATACATATTCACCAATACAATATCAAAGTCATTTAACGCTTAACATTGACACATAGTTTGTTTACCATAGTATGGCTTACCAAACAGGGCCTGTTCATAAATATGTTTGAACATTAATTGATTTCCACACTATTTCTTAATGATTTTTTATCACAAATAGAGATAAATTCCTGACCATAATCTTCCAAATTCATTAATATAAATTTACCATAATCATCCTTTGTTAGCATAATACATGCAATTGAAATAACAGTCTTTGTTTACCCAACAGGGGTCTGTATAAGCAATCTACGAACATATTTTTCCTTTTCTTAATCCTTCAGTAAATATTCAAAAAATAATCATTCACTATATTTCACACATACTTGGAAAACAATTCCAATTTCATTATCTCATTTAAGAACATTACATATACAATCTACAACAATAGCAAAATAACCACCTCAAGGTCTATACATATCTTTTTTTAATTCAAAAAAGGGGTTTAAAACATCCCCTTCATCTACATAAAAAATTATCTATGCTTAACCTTTCATCTCTATTCTAATTTAATATAAATCTTTATCCAAAACAAAACTAATTCCTAATTCCTAGAAGATGGCTCATAACTGAACCTTGATGGTTTTCCTATGAATGGTTTTTTTTGGGTTACATTACATGTTTTGAATTTCATATAATATAACATGTTTAGGCCTTGACAAAGGACTCATGACACTTTATGGCCCTATTAAAATTTAAATACTCATATACATGTTGGTTACATCTTTCCACCCTCTCAAAGTGTATAAAAGTCATTTTACATGGCTTGACAACATTCAAATAATGATTTTGGTAGGAAACACTAAAATTTGAATTCTATGCACCTATGGACTACCAAAACTCCACAAATATACCTCTAATGACCTATATAAACTATATGACACCTAATAGACTTCCAAAAGACCAAAATGAAATCATTTTTGGGTCCTCAAGGGATGCCCCTGCATCATATTCCAACTATATCAACTTGGTTGATACCATCAACCAAGAGTTTATGGAAATTTTGAGTATTGGAATCATGTATATATGGGTCATATTTATTTCCTAAAATATATCACATTAATAAAACCTACACGTTCTCATATTTCTACCCTATATAATTAGTTTTTAGAGTTATATGTTGAGAACCTTATCTTAGAGTTCTTGTTTGGTATTGTCATTAAAGCTCAATATGAAAGGTCATTGGGAGTTCCTTACTAATAATATCTACATATTCATCTCACCATTTGAGGTATAAAACCTATAAAATATATTATAAAGCTCCACTTGAGCCAAAATGGGAGATTTAAGCATTGATGGGTCCACCCCAAGAAAATTGTTGCATCCATACAATCTTTCCTTTACTTAGTATATTAGATGGTGTTTAGTTACTTTGTTGATGTATGTGTGTATCCTTGATTATGATCTTCTTTATAATGAATAATCTAGTATATAAAGGGCTGATTAGGCTTTCTATTTATCACCTTAGGATTCATACACCCCCAATTGGTTGACCACAACACCTTACCTTATTTACAATCACTTACCCATCATTTTGTTTACTTTTGCCCATTTACAATAATGTACTTTAAATACATATTTAAAAGCATAACTAAAATAATTTATGTTTATTTAGTTCTAGTGAGATATATACCCCTATGTCATATGTTTATGCTTTGTAACTCTTTTCCTCTTTACATTTAAGTTAAATGTTACCCTCTATTAAATCTAAAGATATCCTAGGTCCTTACTTGCTCATCCAAGTATACACAGACTCTATTCAATTGACCTTATTAGAGTCATAGTCTATTAAGGGAAAGATGATATATGTAGGTAATCTTATCCATGCATACACAATGTACATAAAATTAATTTTATAAATATATATAAATATATATATATATATATATATATATATATATATATATATATATATATATATATATTCTCAAATATATAAACAATGATCAATGTAGTAATAATATGATAATAAAGGCTGAAATATAAAATGGAGGTTAAAGTTGGCATGACACTTGCAAACTAGAAGATATGAGATGAGGAGGATTATAAGAACCTATATATTCCTTTTAAAATTAATTCATTTTATGAACTAATGTTTTAATAAACATTTTATCATTATTGGGAAGACTAGTGTAGGAGCTAAGAATAGGATCATCATTCAAATGGTCAAAGCTAATGAAACATAAAAATAAACATGAAAAAATTTGATATAATAATGTTAATGAAAATAGAAGGAAATCACCATGTGAAATATATAAAATAGAATATTGAATTCATGCTTAATACGAGGACTAAATCATAATCATGTATTTCAGGATGGTTTGGTAATATTCAAAACAACATGAATATATCCATGTACAAAACTATGATATGTATATATTATGTAACTAATCAGTCAAAAATAGGATAATTTTTCCATGATATATATATTTCAATGATATTACCACATAAATATTGAATGATTCATAATTTTTTTCCCCATGAGAGAGATGTAAATGCAACCATAATCATATCTAGCCAAATTATCCTACCTCTCACCTAATCAATGTATGACATAATAGTAAATTGTAAAAATAAAGATGTGTAAAACTTAGTAGCATATGTACATAAGAATTATTTGTATCAATAACCAAGATAAAGGAAAACTAATAATGATTCTTTTCTTTCTTGTGGGGGGTTGGGGGGCGGGTGGGGCGCATTTTAATTTTATTTTAGTTGTTAGAGAAAGGCACATCTAAGGCATAACAAAAAGAATAAGAATGGTATATATACAACTATGGAATAGTAAATATATATATATATATATATATACTAATGAGGTCTAAAAATATTTTAATAAGGCTATTTGATTAATTTTTTGACACCAAAATCTAAATCAAAAAAATTGGATGTATATATTTATGTATAAGAAGAATGATCGTGAGATGTGTAATACTTATCATCATTTATAGTAATCATGTGTGTATAATGTGATGAAAAAATAATGATGATTTCATAATGAGGAACTACCATAGATTTTATTGGAATAGAAAAAGATATAATGATTTTTCTAGTTATTAATTCAACCTAATGACATAGATGTCTAGGTGTTTCATTCTTTGGAGGTGAAATTGATGGGAATGGAGAGTTATAAGCTTATACAATAGATGTAAATATCTATTGGTCAAGTATAGTAGGTTCATATTATGACTCTAAATCTGATTAATTCAGAGGGGCCAACTTAGGATAATTGATTTTTATCATCAACGGTGATATAGGTGGTTGATGAGTAGGTTTCCTTTAAAGTGAGCTGAAAATAGTGTTCATTGTGATATTGTAAGGAAACTTGACATAGTTTTTAGTTTTTTAGCTTACCTACTTGATTGGTTTTTATCCAAGGGAACCCAATTAATAAATTATATGATTATAAATCAGGTATACATAAAACCAAAATAGGTATGTCTTAGGTCAAACTATAATTGGAAATGTAATATAACCCAAGGGTGTATGATCATGTCCATCATAACTATGCAGTGTTGTGGTCACTTCACAGAAGCCTATATGAGTGAATCATTTAGTAGATAAGATTAAATCAAGATGATATTATCACTAGATATTTTAAAACATTTTGACATGTAGACAAACCACATATGAGTGTTGTGTCTCAAGATGAAATATCTATCAAAATGTAACATCTTCTCTATAAACTATGTATTTTACTTGTCACAAATCTAAAAAAACTATCTTAAATCTATAAAATAGTGATAAATACATAATATTAAGTCCCAAATGTGTATCTAAATCAGGTAAACTATATCAAATTATACCAATTATGTGCATATGGACTCATTTCTCTATGACATGTTTCCACCTATATGATTCCCCATTTGAGGTGAGATGAATTTAATATAGTATTCACCTTATCTCAAAATGATAATATACTAATGTTATATTTGTATCAAACATGTAGTAATAGGCATATAGTGATATCATGTCCAAGTAGATATATTAATGAATCTTATAATATCCAATGACAAAAAGCCATAAGATGCATGATAAAGATAATGGAAACATCTAGGCATAACAAACATAATATTATAAAAAATCATCAATCACACATACTAGAGTAATCAATATCATGTAAAAGGGTCTAAGGATACCACAAACTAGGAGCATGTTCAAATGTATGCACATAAAATAAACACCACTTAGTATAACTATAGCCAATAAATAAGGAACATGTTTAGCTGTTCCATAATCTAGACAAGGTAGAAAATAATAAATACACTCTATCAATTCATGTGAAAAAATAAATAGGTGAAACATAAGTAAGTATCATAAGCATGTCATTTGAGTCCCTACATAAATGTGTTAATGAAATGTCTTATAGCATAGAATATCTAGAACATTGTGTAAGATTTAAACATGACAATATAAAAATGATAATTTAAAGTGATCATAAAATAATAGAACTTTTATCCTTCATGATGAATAGAAGTAGATGCTCCCAATGTAGTGTGTCACATATGTAGAGGAAACATCCAATATTTGTAGGCTCATGTATCATGGATATAGGGTATTATTGTATCACACCTAAGTAGTAGTGAAAAATTTGAGCATATAAAGTAAATGATATGCTATATACTAACATAAAGTAAACAACATATATGCAAAAGATAGTAAATATGTGTATGCTGAATTCTTTTGTATATTTGATTTATTTGAATGTTTTTATATTTTTACATATTAGTATGATTAAAAAATGTGTTATGTATAAGGTAAAAGCATTAATATAAGCCAATAATCTCATTAAGGAAATGCCTTTATGAGGTCCATATATCATATGTGTCGTATTCATATTTTATCTAATCAGTATCATTAGGATCACACCAATCTATAGTATCATCATCTCAATTTTATGGAATGGCACTCTTATCTCCATTTTATATAGATATGAATAATGAACCACCCCATATTATGGTATTGTATTTTTTGATTTATTTTGTTCAATGTGTATTTTGTCCTTTACCTTTATTTATATGTCATTATTTATGTATGATTATAAACTAGATGAAGATATGCTTTCTTTTAGTTGATTTTGATCTAAATATGCTTCTTATTTGGAAAAGGATGTAACCTTTCGTTCATGATAAGATGATACTCAACCTTTGTCTTTATCAATGATTGATCTTATTAAGTATAACCATGATTTTAGAATAGAAACATTATTTTTAATTGGACTATAAGTAACTTGACAAGGAAGAGAACAGTATTTTGAAGTAAATGAAACTCTTAACTATGTTAGTTCAAAAATTTTCACTAAAGAATATGGGCTAAAGATGAGTGAAAATGTGTAAGTCCTTGTCCCAATTTATACGTGCAACTATTCATGTCAAAGGTTAAGTTCATGTTAAATTGGCTAAGTCTATATTTGGTCTTTGTTTGGCATATGTGTCTTTCCCTTAGACTTTTTTGGGTTTTTGTGTGAACACTTTGCCTAACAAAAATAGGTCTTTGAGATTTTTATCTCAAAAAAAAGTTTGAAGACTTATTTCCATCGGGTATTTTGTTCGCTAAAAAAATTCTAAAGAAATTCTATTATTTTAAGACAAGGTCTTATTTGTTTTAGAATTTTTTTTGTGGTAGAAATGTTGAATGGTAATTTCCCTTTAGGCATTTTTCCCATGAATAAAGCATGATAAAATTCATTTATTTTGGTAAAAATGCCAATTCCAAATTATTTTGGCAAAAGTAAAAGCTCAATTTCTTTGATGAAATTATTTCAGACAAAATGTCTAAAATAATTATCTCAATGAAGATTAAATTCCAAAGACTCAATTTTTGTGGGAAAAGTGCAAAGGTCAATTTCTTTAGGGAAATTGTTTCAAACAAAATTTCCAAAACAATTCTCCTGGTGAATAGAGGACTTGGAATTAGAAGTACCAAAGACAAAAAGCTTATAATAATTGTTCAAAGATAATTGGCCCAAGAAAATTATTCTAAATACCAAAGGATCAATTAAAAAATGAATGTCTTAGACAAAGATCTGATAAGCTAAGTCCTTAAATAAATTTACTTGAATTGTAGGTATGATGGTCTCATGGACATCTTTTGACGAGAACATGGATGTCAATTTTAAGCCACAAAAATTAGTTATTAGGGTTAAAATATTCCAAGATGGTCATGTGAGCATCAATTTCAGTCCCTCTGAAATTGTTGTTTGATTTCAAATGGAGACAGATCTAGCAGTGCACATTAACGTGAACCAAGATGACCAGACAATGCATGATCAAATCTAAATAGTTAAAGAAACCTCGGATGAGTGAGATGGTGACAAGTGTCATCACCATAGGAACTAATCATAAATACAAAAAATCATGGAGCAAAGTACTAATCAATATGGATATAAAATCAATGGTTTGTGCTTGATCCATGCTAATAATATTAGCAGTGCATAATGATAGTGTAATATTCAATGAAGGTCTAAATAAATCAAGGACCACCAAGTGGTGAGAATGCATTAGCCTAGTAGATCTAACATACTAGGCTACATAAATCCTATGAGGATGCCAAGTGGCATGAATTTGGGGCCAAATATAGATATCATCCAATAATGCTTGGTCTTCTAGATCAAGATCAATGGCCCATGTTGATCTATGCACACAAATTGATGGCATGATTGAGAGTTGAATTATCAAAGGGATCGAAACCTATAAGAAATTGACATGTGTCTAATGGGTAAAAAATGACACATTTAAATATAAGGAATAACATGAGATGGTGAATGCCACATGGTCATACACATCATATTCAAATGTCTTATGTAGAGCAATTCACAAACCTTTCACCAGTGATAAGTGGATTGACTAGGCAAGTTTAAAATGAACCATGGGAGCTCAGTAGGAAGTTTAAAGGCACTATTTTAGCCATAGGGCATAGTCTGATTGGGTAGCCATAGGTTCATTATCCAAAGGCTCATTATGTAGTCCCCAAGGTTGTTTTGAATAGCACAGTGGTTGAATATTTATGATGTCACTGGATTTTCATGGTAAGGAGATAAAAGCACTTTTGATAAAGTATAAAGTCAAGGCAAAGAGTGGATTTTTGGATATGTAAATATTGGTTCTAAAGTGTGACCCTGATGATTGGAAAATGCATAAAGGTTATTTACAACTATAGGAAAAATATATTACATTCTTGTAGCATGTATGGAATACAAAGGGTCTTATGTTCATATAATTAATGAATTATGTGTAGATCTTGGGTAAAGCCTATATGACAAGGAGTTTTAAAAGGGTGACAAGTATGTGTTCATTAAATTATAATCTAATGTGTCTTTACTAACCCCTCATGTTCTCATTTGAATACCTCTCTCGGGAAGATTCCCAAGGGGACTATAAGTGTCAGTTATAACTTCACAATTCATAGATGTCGAAGTGGAGCCAAAATTTTCCCAATAAATCAATGGTGGGAATAATGTATTTATGAATTAAAAAGAAAATTTTCCCAAAAGGATAGATGTATTGAATAAAACAAATTTTTTATAGGTACAAAAGTGTAAAAGGGTTAAATATGTGGAAAATTAGATTGAAGCAAAAAGGGTAAAAAAGTCATTTTAACTTAAGTTTGGCATTTTTCATTTGTTTTATTTTTCCAAGTTCCTCTATGGGAAAGATATTATATGTTTTTGAAATCAATATGGACCAATCCCAAGAATATCTTTAAGTATACATGAATGAAGAATATTTTCCATTCATCATTGCAAGATCAGGTTGTTCCATGGTGTGCATAAAGGAAGGATAGTTGTCTAGAAGATTCCATATTTCCCATCAATTAATAGAAAATCATCTCTAGGTAGTTGCACATAATAACAAAATTTATTTGGATCCTCTAATGAATATCCTCCTTCTATCTCATGTGAAAGGAATTTTTGTCCAAAAGATCAAGTGACATGTTCCAAATCTTCATCATTCCTTGTAAAGGTAGTTGAAACAATAATTTTCCTTATAGTTGCATGAGGATCTCAGGTATGGCAAAGGGCATGTTCCAGTTGGAAGCATTTTGATAGACATGAATGTTTGTTTTGTAATTTTTAAAATGGTAACCCACATTTATAAATTTGAAAAATGTATAAATAGGTGGGCTTATCCTCTATTCAAGGTTGTTGTTCATTTTTTTAGGTGTTCATTTTCTCTAAATCCAGGTTCTATAAGAATTTTTGGGATCAATTATTGTGTGTAGAACTTGTCTCTCTTACTAAGGTGGTTGTAGTTGTACAACCATTAAAATTATTTGAGGACATTTTTTTATGTCTCCCTTATAAAAAAATCAAACTCACCATGATTGTCCCCTTTGTAGAATTATTAACAATTGATGTGTGTAAAGCTTCTTTTCAAGATTAATGAAAATGCTTGTGGTTTTTTGTTCTTTCATGTTGATGAAGTGTAGTAATATGTTTTACAAGTCTTTTTGATTGGATATTTTGGCTTATTTTCACTATTTTTTGTCATCTTGAGCATAGATCTAGGTTTTTAATCCCTTTCTATAGCTTAACTTTAAAAATTTGTTATTGAATGCCATTTTAGGGCACCCTAGGCCTATAGTTCTAATAGGGAAAAGTTTCTTGAAAGCTTAGTTGCAGTGTATGCTCTAGGTTTTCAAGGACCATTTGGTTTTTCCCATTATCTTGTATTTGAGTCTTCTCTACATCTTTTTCTAAGGATAATTTCATGAAAATTGTAAGATACCCTTCTATTTAAATAGGACACCATCATGCTACCTTTCATTTTATATAATCATCTAACTCTCCTACCTCTTCCCACCTTGTATATAATACATCCTTTGCATATTAAAAGTATTATTTTCCATGTAAATGCATAATATCTTACTTACCTAACATGTGTTTGCATTTTGTGATTTGAATACTAGTGATACAGTTTTTCATTTGACCTATATTTTGAAGATGCTTTAGAATGAAAGTTTTACTCATATACATATTTGTCTTCAATAGCTTGAATATGACCTCGTTAATTTGTGCATTCTTTATGGAAACCCTTCCTAAGTGGAGTGTGCATGTTTTGTTGTGCCTTGGTCACATCTTTGACTCTTTATGCCAATAATCCCCGTGGAGGTTGAATTACATAATCTTTCCATGTGAGCAAGCTACACCTTAGGTCCTCTCACCTTTATTTAGGCATAACCAGATGTAGCATGGATATGACTATACCCTTTGTTAGTGCCTCTTAGTCATTTTCTTAGTTTGGCATATTTTTTATGCCCAACCCTTCTCCAACTATAAAGACATACTAGTCAGTTTCTCATCATTGTTTTTCATTTTATTTAAGTGTTCAAGGCCAAATTAGAGAGGTGTAAAACTGGGAACTAACAAATTGAAGTGATCCCATGCTTATTGAAATTGTATTAGTTTTATGTAGATTTGGATTCTTATTTCCAAGAGAGCTAAGAAGTGATCAAACAAAAATTTGTATCTTGATAGTCCATAACCTTGATATTAATGAATTTCTTACCATATATGTGTGATAGTGAAAGGGTAATGATATGAGAAATGTCTTGTAATTTAGAGTTTATAGGCATGTCTTCCTTTTTGACCTATTTTGTTAAAAATGTTGATTTAAGCATGTTTGTTTACTTATCTTGAGTTTGATTTTGCACCTTATATTATTGATATTATTGTCACATTACCTTTGAATTACATTTATTTTTTAACTTTTCCTTTTCATCATGTGATTTTTTTATTTTTTCATTTTTAACTATTTTTTCTTTAAATTATCCTTTTCTACTAATATCAATTCTTTTTTTGCTTATGTTGTAGAAGATGCACTCATAAGCCGAGTGGTTTTATTGATTGATGTATTTATTAACATCACCACTATAAATTTTACTTTTTATTTTCTTATTCAAATCCAAACAACAATATTTATGATTACTATGCATTTTATGATATGCACAAAAGTATTTTGATCTTATTAGAAGATGTAGAGCGTATAGTTTGATCAACTTGTTCCTAAACATTTCCCTTAGAATCTCACTTAAATTATTATTGGCCTTTTTTATAATTTTTTAATCACTTGTAGATGAACTATATTCTATATTATTATTTTGATATGAAACCTTTTTGGCCAAAACATTGCTAGATGAAGATACAAATGCATGATTCACATAAGCACATTTTATATTTTATGTATATGTAATCTAATTTTCCAATGATGTGATCTTTGAATTTAAATA
This sequence comes from Torreya grandis, assembly GCA_037957365.1. NCBI lineage: Eukaryota > Viridiplantae > Streptophyta > Pinopsida > Cupressales > Taxaceae > Torreya > Torreya grandis. Next base: position 2,384,945 of record JARHVA010002540.1, on the reverse strand, counting down.
TTGATTTTGATTTTTCAACTCTTATAACATCTTTACGATAATGACAATCTAATCTTTAAAGGCTTCACAAGAATAAACACTAGGTACTTTAAATTGAATATGCATACATACACCATCTATAGGAGATGTGGTATGTGGAAGGGTTTAAGGAAGGGTATGTTTGTTACTTTGTCTTGGAACTATAGGTTAGACTACCTTACTCATTGAAGTAGTGATAGCATGGACTTGGTTAGAGGGAAATAAGCTATCACCCTCCTTAGGGTTAAGTGAGGAAAATTTTCCTTTTCATCCATTTTAAATTTTCTAAAGACTAAGATGAGAATAATAAAAGAGATACATAAGAATTCTATCAAATAATCCAACATTATAAGGAAATTATAATTAAATTTGAAACCTTAAAAACCTAAAAACTCTAGAACAAACTACAATTACGCAAGAAGACTTGGAGATTGGGTTCACCAAATGTTTAACCCTTTTTGAAATTGGTAAGGTTTAGGGGGAATAATATCCAAATCGAATAAATGGGCAAACTATTCTAAAATGATGCCAATTAAATAAGTTATATTCATGATATTCTAATACAATGCTTAATTATGAAAGTATGCTAAATATAGAAGTACAATGTCAAACAATAAATTGAATATGGAAACATGAATAAGAAATAATATTTATCTTTATTTTTGATGTGTAGGTGGATATGATATATATAGGTACATTATAATACATGATGATTCTCTATAGAGATTCATCATATTATTAATATATTTTATATATTAGTTTAAATATTTATATTGAATTATTGACACAAATATTGATTCTTGTGTCTTGAATCTGACACTTCTATATGATACAAAATACATGTCATTTTCTAGAACGATCAACTCAAACTATTAAGCTTTAGTTTTTCCTAGTATATTATCAACTAAGATAATGCACAAAAGTTTTTGATATTAATCTTTTGATAAAAACCCCAAGTCCTCCAACTTAGGCATATCACCTTCAAAAATGGGATTTAATGGGCTCAATTGAAATCATGCTAACCTCAAAGACCCTTATATCAATGTACACTACATACATATCCATATATATCAAATATGGTATCATAACAATGTATGCCCCCTCCTTATGTGGGATTGTGTGTGAACAATTTAAAATATTTTATATGTTAGTGCATGTAATAATCTAGCTTGTAACTTGAAAATACTACTCATGGGTTGATTTTTGAATATTTCATAATTTTAAGAAGACTAATCCTGTGACTTATTTATAAATAATAAATAATAGAGTAGTATATTTTTGTTGTGTAAATGATTAAGCGTGATCTTCATAGGTGTTTTATTGGTAATTACTAGATAATAATGAATGACATCTTATTTTTTATTTATACCAAACCTTATAAAATCATCTAATGGGAGGGTTAAAAGAGTACCATAGGTTCACCCATAATATCTAAATATTTTCAAATTTTATTAATTGTAAGGCTCAGACACTACCATTAGATATTAGACACTGACATCAATCATAGTGTCCTAGTTTGGATGGTAGTGTCTAGGAGAATAGAAAGTTATTGATGATATGCAATTGCTAGAGTAGGATATAAATTAGGTTTTATGCAGATTATGGGCTATAGGTGATTTGGGTAGTTATAATATCAAGGTCTAACTATAGGATAATAATTTAGGAATAATAAGGTGGTGAATGTGAGCCTTTTAGTAGTTGGAAGGTCATGAACTAAAGGGTTGAGGCATGAGTGATATTTTCTAAGTTTACAAGACTAGTTTATCATATATAATTAGATTTTAGTATCTACAAAATATTTCTAGGAGTACATTTTTTCCTTTTTTCATAATTTTGGTTTGGAAATGGGTTAAAAAATATTTTCAAGTATTGACTATATGATGCTACCAATTCATTCAAGTCATATTTATATCCTTCTAACATAATGGTGTTTCTATCAATTAGGTCTTGAATATTATTACATAATTTTTAACAACTAATGTTTGAATGTCATAAACTAGGTGAAAATAATAGAAAAATGCATTAGGATAATATCTCTTAGGTAATGCTATGCTTGGATCCCACTAAAATGTTATTAGTAAGGAAATGACATTGAATTCTATAATTTTGTTTATTATTTGAGTAGGCGGATTAGGTAGTATTATTAATTTATTATTTTCTTAGGTGTTAGAAATATTTAATCATATATTGTAATATTGCATTGATATTTTTGACCTTGTCTTTTTATTGATAATTAGGCGCATCAATAGTCTTTTATTGTTAAAATAATATAACTAAGTGGAAATAGAGATTCAAGGTCCATTAGTATTGGCAACGAAAAGGATGTGAAAATCTTAATCAATACTAAAAATGTCAAGGTAGGAATGGTTTAGTTAAATGACTTGGGTAATTTGGTTAACTTTGTCAAGATGAATATGCCCTATCAATGTCATAAACAACTTTGAATGATCTATGATGAGGCTAGACTCAAGGAGAAGAAACGGGATGGAGATGAGAATCTAGGCTTGGATAACATTTTAATGATGATCTCTATTTGGGGGTATGATGATGGGAGGAGTTGAAATTTATTCTTTCGCTTATAGGGCACTAAGAGCATTAAAAATGAGATGCAAGAAAGGTTTAGAACATAAAACTTTAATTATAACCGCAACATTAATATTTGTTGAGTGTTGATGGTAGAACTTAGTGTTATATCTCTATGAAAGAGACCTTATCTATGGAGGTATGGACACTCAAGGAGTGTCATCCAAAAGGATAGGTTTATAAATATATAATAATAAGAAATTTTTATAAATTTTATATGTGGTTGGACTTGTTTTGTGATGAGAATCAAGGTTTTAGGAATGCTCATGATCATTGGCACAAAGATTTCATTATTTATTTGTTTTTGGTTTTTGGTTTTTGGTAATGTTTTGAGTTAAAACAAACATAATTATTTGTTGAAATTAAATAAGAAAATTAAATACAATGAATATCTATAAATAAATGAAAGAATGCTTCTTTTTAGTATTTTTCAATTCATTTTCAATGCATGCAATATTAGAAAACAAAATCTAGGGTAACAATTCAAATGATATTATAGGTGAGTGAATCTACCATGTAAAAATGATATTTTATAATATTCAAGTAACTAAAAAAATTATACCTTGATCCTAAGTGCAAATAATAATGTCTATGTATTCATTTACACATACAAGATAAAATTAGATTTTGGTATTTCTAGGTGAATGCACACTTTGTTATAAATATTTATATCAAATTAAAATGAGTATATAAGTTATGAGTTTATGATATTTTAAACTAAAAAAAAAAAAAATTAATTTACTCAAACAAGGAAAATAAACACCATGAATACTATCTTTTACTCTCTTAGATTTGACTAGAGTTTTCTACCTTCTAGTGTGCTTATTTGTGTGTGAATAGGAGGTTTTCTTGGACTAGTTTTTTTTTTGTTTTAAATGGAAGAATTTGGTTTTTTTTTTAAAATATAACATACACCTATGGTTTTAATGAAAAATTATATGCCTTTAAAAGAATATATTTTATGGTATCTAATAGTAAGGAAACTAACTATTTTTTTTAGTACAAAGATGGGAGGAGAAATTAATTTTTCCCCTATCAATTTTTTTTTAAAAATATAAATATAATAAAATTAAAATAATTTAATATAATAAAAAATAAAGGAAATTTAAACTATAAAATCCTAAATTGATCAAGATGTAGACCAACTTAAAGCAAGAGATCAATTTGTGATATGGTGCTCGACATGCTAACTACTCCACTCAAAGAAATGATTTCAATAAATCTATAACAAATTATAATGATAAAATAATAGTATAAAAGAAATAATCTGAGATAAATAAAACTCAAAATAAATAAACAACTAACTGTGATTAGTTAGTGCACTAATTGCAAGGATCTAGTTATAAGTTCAATGAATCTCCTTGCTTGGAATTTTGTAGTCTAATGTGAAAATGATGAAAGGCAAAGATAAAAAAATGTTAATAAATTATTGGATATACAAATATTAAAAAATTAAACCTAAAATGTAATTTTTTGGATATAAAATTCATTTAGAAATGGAATAGTTGTAGAAGAGGAATAAAAGTTGCAAGGGGGAGTTTAACTAAGTTAAACTAGTATAAAACATAGGGAAGACTTAGAAATGATTTAAAATGTAAGAGAAAGTGACATGGGAAATCATGGAGGTGAAATAAAGATAAAAATAACAATTAAAAAAATAAGACCACGCAAAACATGTGAAAGACTAAGTTTCAGAGGCTAAATTTGGAACAAAGAACAAAGGTGACAAAATTGCCCCTATTTATAGGGGTAGTTACATAATAATTGATCGTAGTGATAGAACCACCATATGAGATAAAATAAATACTAAATAGGATGATGTAACTAAATTTTTGGTGATGGTTTTGTCATGTCAGTTATTTCCCCTTAGGGGAGGTTCTATCATGTACTATAACATTTCTATAACCAGGGGCGGCAGTTTTATCCCCCATAGAAGGTTTATGAATCAAGAATAAAGAGGCCACCAAATCTAAGAAAAATGGGGGTGTTGAGGGTTATAGGAGAGATATAATAAATTAATATGACTTATATCATTAGATAGAGCCCACTTTGAGTGTAAATTAGGATATCACTACATCATCATTGGACATCATATCGAGAATATTGCATCATCCAAATTGTGTGCTTAAATATTATCACCTCAAGATGAACCTTGTCATAAATTTACAAGGGTGTTGTACTAAGTATTGTAATTTGAAATGAAAATATTGGATTATAAATACTTATATTATTTACCTTACTGAAATAATGAAGCCAACTGAGACTTTGTGTAAACTACACATAAGAGATGAGAATCAAGTGCAATTTAAAAAAAAGTGAAAAATATACTACATAATAAAATCATGGAAGTGATTAAATATAATTTGTGAAAGCAATATCATACTATTTTTAATCATCCCATTTGGGTACATAATCTAACACCAAGTCGTCATGTACTTGTAAAATTGTAAAATGTGTTATAAAATATAAAAAGCCATTAAATTGTCAGTTTTTATGCATGAATCATGAAATGTATCAATAATTTATTTTGATTATTAAAATTAGTATTAATAAGATAATATTCCAAAATTTTAAGGTTTTCAAACCAAAATAACTAGTTTAGGGGCCTATATGTTCAAAAACTTGCCAAATTTGGGCTCATTTATGCAAATTGACTTTATGAGATTTTGAGCTCCAGATTACCTGTGATTGTTTTGGGTGAAAAAGAAGTAAAAATAATGAGCATGAGATGAATATAGAAGATATACCAGTATTAGGTGTATTATGGTAGGTCCATATAGTTTTGTATTGGTTTTCCCTCTTTTACCCCAGTTTTGTAAATTTTGCTCAAAAGACACTATAATTCAGGTGATTTTGGATTTTTTTAGTTCTAAAATGCTTGTGGGGAGGGTTAGGTTAGGAATTGATTTTAAAATATTGCTTTGAAATATATTTTTATGGTTTTTTAGGTTTTTTAAGGACATATTTAGTTGGCAAAAATACCTCATTGGGGATAGAACCATTGGTCTTTGTAAATTGATGGTTATGTAACCATCATGGTGGATCCATAATTGTCACTCTTTGGAGAGTTGAAAGTTACACAATTACATATAGATGGTAGTTGAATAATAATCTATGTTGGTTTAATAATCATAAATGGTGTTTTCATAATCATCTCTAATGTTTGTAACTTACTAAGGTAGTTAGGTAATCACTTAGGGTGGTTACATAACCGCCTTGGGGTAGTTTTGTAACTGTTACCTATAGACAAAGGTAGTTATATTCCTTGGGACCGAAATGGGAAATTGGGATTATTTGAAGTTAAGAGATAGGAAATAGGCTAACTTAGGATATTTTAATATTTAATGGGACTTATATCCACTATAGAAAATCCTAGGAGTGGGAGTGGATTCCCTATGTTATGGCATTATTAATGATAGATGAGTTGGTGACTCTAGATCAAGCCAACATAATTTTAATAACATATGTAGGTATTATCCTTACCTTGAGTAGGTTATTGTGTAACATACTCACCTTATCATAACCTATCTAGAACACTTTCATGTTCCCTCAATCCCTAGGATAGTAGACCATCACTCTGGTTGATGTGTATAGGATTATAGGTCTATTAAAGATAGGTCAATTAATGTCCCTCGTGGAGATCATGAAGAATAATAAGGCAATAGGATGGACCAATAATTTTGATGACATTGGTATAATTGATATGGATTTGAAGTTTAGAGTGAGGAATTTTAAGATTGAGGGATCAACGATCCCCAATCTATAGAAAGTGATTATCAGTATCATTACCTATTGAATGATGGGGCATAAGGGTACTGATAGGATACTTTATAGCTAGTCCCTAATCATCCACTAAATTTAGGAGAATGAAGTTTTATATCATTAGGATAAAAATATCTTAGATTACACTTATTAGCCACCTCACATTCCTCATGAGCTAGTTATGTGAGAGGATGATCCCCTACCAGTGGGGAGTAAATATTGGGGATGTAGGGGTCATCAAGGCATTAAGATGGACAAATTTTGTATTATTTCACGCTTTTGATTAGGTAGTTGAGGCTTTGATAACTAAAATTTTTATAACCCTACACTATCAGGGCATGTTTGGATAGTGTTATGGGGAGGTCACCTATCTCATGATAGTCATTGGGGATACTTAGGTATGATACACACTACTATAGGTTAAGGTACACTTAGTAGATAGGGTTCCTCAATATTTTGACATACCCTATGTTGGTAACCTTCCCATTCTAGTAGTGGTATACAAAGTTTTATGAGACACATGGGTATGAAAATTGGAGTGGTTATCATGGAACCCTCTTGTATGAGGGGTCCCTATTACTCAGGTGGTTCAACCAAGAGCCACATAGGGGGAATCAAACCCTAATAGGACAACAATAGGTAACAACCTCCTTCCCCCACCACCACCACATCAAGACCATGGTGAGGAAGATATATCATAATAATAGAAATAGGTAGGTAGAGATGGTTAGGGTTCATAGTACATCGATCTATATGAGAACACTGATGTTGAGGAAGAGGAGGAGGAGGCCATTGCTAATGAATCTAATCTAGATTGGCATGAGAATGACCTAGGTAAACTATTAATTAACACTCTTAATATTATAATTAATATTATTATTTTAAGATTGATTACTTAGTTTATTTATTACTTTGATTTTTATATGATTATATTCAATGTCAAATCCTCTACTTTATTATTAAAGATACTTGGACCATATGGAGGACCATGGTAAAAAATAACCCAATCAATCTTTGTCAATTAGGAATTGATATGGCTATATATGAATTACTAGTAGATCTTGGATTACCTATAGGGATAGGTCAACATAGTAATGTCATCACTTCAACCTACCATGTGTTTATGATGTTGACTAGGTTGAGAGTGATGAACAATACTTTGGAGGCAAGATCCAAAAGAGCAAAGGCTCTAGTTGACATGATGGTATATAGAGGAGGTTGGGATTCTTATATATAATGAATATGAGTGACAAGCTCATAGGGAAGTGATATTTAAAGGAGAGACATGAACCCTTAGGCTAGAGAGATAGTTTCATCAAGGCATCAAGATGGACAAATGTGATATTATTTCAAGCTTTGCCCTAGGTAGTTGAGACATTTATGTGGTTGGCATGGAACCCTATTATATGAGGGGTGAATATTACTGAGGAGGTTTAACTAAGAGTCACATATGGGGATCAAGACCTAATAAGATCTAGCACAATAATAGTAGCAGGTAGGTGGAGATGGTGAGGTTTTAAAGTAAATTGAAATAAATGAGGACATTGATTTTGATGAGAAGGTGGCCATTTATAATTAATCTAATATAGATTAGCATGATGATGACCTATGTAAACTATTAATTTACACTTTTAATATTGTAAATAATATTTTTCTTTTAGGTTTGATTACTTAATTGATTTATTACTTTGATTTTTATATAACTAGATTTGACATCAATTCATCTACTTTGTTATTGCATATAGCTTGACCAAAAGGAAGACCATAATTAAGGACACCTTGATTTTGTTAGCTAGGCACTGATATGACTATAGATGAGTTACTAACATATCATAGATTGCCTATTGGGATAGGTCAACACAATAATATCTTCAATTTAACCTACCATTTGTCTATTATGCTTACTAGGTTGACATTAGTGAACAATACTTTGGAGACAAGATCCAAGAGATTAGAGGCTTTAGTTAATGTAATGATATCTATAGGAGGCTAGGATTATTATATCCAATGGATAGGAGAGATGACCTCATAGAGAAGTCCTAATTATAGGAGAGACATGAGCCCTCAATCTAGAGAGATAGTTTATTAGGTTGGTTCTACTAGAAGACACCATAAGATCCACAACCCCAATCACTCTTATGAATTAAGACCCTCCCAGATAAGTAAGCTAGGATATTGAGATATCATATATATTGATACATATTTTCCACTTTTATTTTTTATTTTTTAGATACTGAGACATATTAGTCCTCTATGGAGGTGATTTTACTAGATATCAATATTTATTATGATATATAGAAACATTTTGGTTTAACTTTTAGTGACTTATCATTGTGTTATGGGGATTTAATTTACATTTTTTCTTCTAATTTTATGCACTTTGGATGACTAATAATGTGATGATATACCATGCATCTATATTCTTTTAATAAAATACTATGGATATTGCTTATATATGTGAAAACAAAATGTATGCAAATGATGTGTGTGTGTGTGTGTGTGTGTGTGTGTGTGTGTGTGTGTGTGTGTGTGTGTGTGTGTGTGTGTGTGTGTGTGTGTGTGTGTGTGTGTGTGTGTGTGTGTGTGTGTACGTGTGCATGCAAACGTACATTTGTGTGTATGTGTTTTAAAATATGCATGCACTAATAGTGGTTTTTTAGGTGATGACCCAATTATCCTGATACACCTAACACATGATTTCTAACTAATAGTGGGGAAATCAAAAGGGAGATAGGATCAATGCAAGATGATAAAATATGAAACCATTAATCAAAATTTCATAGTAAAAAGGAAGAGGACCTAATCCTTATGAGAAAAGGGGGAAATGCAATTCTTTCTTGACTTACAAAATACTATGTTCTTTTACTTCATCTGGAGATAAGTAGCTATGACAAAATTGGTAAGTGGGATAAAACTACCATTTTTAGCATAGGCATGTAGACAATATTTTTGAGGAAATTTTTCTTTGGACACTTTTTAATGGTTGATTCTACACTTGAATTTTATTTATCTCTGACATCCTGCACTTAGTCTCATGTGACTACGAAGACACATGGGTTCATCACAAAAGGCTAGATGTAGGTGAGTAAGTATATCTCTCTTTAATGTTAACCTGACACAACCAATAAGATGTAAGGTCTCACCACCAAATATTAACAAGGGTGAGAGATTTAGAATTTTATTTTATGTTGCATAAGATTTTTAAGAGAGTGTTTTTATATTTTCAAGGCCTCTACCCTGAAATATTGGCCCTGTGTAACTAATAAGATGCAAGGATTCATTCCTAAAGAATAATATATGTGATTAAAGCTACCTATTTTTTAGTATGCTAATGTTCTGATTTAGAAGGTACCATAAGAAGAGTATTTTTCATGCAAAATCTTATAGAATAGGATGTAGGCTAGCATTTTCTAAGTTTACAAGAAGATATAAGGGAAAGAGGTGTACTTTTCTTGTTATAAATAATGAAAGAACAAGTTTAATGTTGTTTTTGAAGAGGTTTTATATGTTAAAATAGGGTAGTGTGAAAAAGGGAATGATATGATGTATTGCATTATGTAATTTTCATATTATATGATCTATCAACTAAATGATCACCAAACATAACATATAATATGTAACCCAACACATACTATGAAAAAATCAATACAATGAGGGGAATGTCACATAAAATAAGTAAATATAAAAATGATTAAGGTTAAAATATTTTAAATATTCACTTAAATCTTTAACCTCCAAATTTAATAATCGATAGGCTCCATTATTGAAATCCTTAATCACTAGATAATGCCCTATCCAATTATGTCTAAACTTCTAACCTTCTCCTTTATTTTTATAAATTAGCATGTGGATCCTAAGGACAAGGTATCCTATATGTAACAGGCACTCATGGAAAATTTTATTATATTTTCTACCCATACAATCTACATACGTGACATGGTTATATATAGCAAAGAGTCACTGCTCATCTAAAATCTTGATGAGACTCTAAAGATAAACATAAAGGCTAGGTATATCAACCTAAAGAGGTAAAATATATTTATATCCAAACACAAGGGAATACTGAGTTTCCCCTGTGGGTGTTTTAATGATGATTTCATAAGCTTAAATTGCTAGATAGAGCTATAAATACCAATCTCTCTTAAAATATTTGACTATTTTGACTAATACCAATTTTAGGGTTTTATTGGTTGCCTCAAATTGGATATTATCCTATGTATCATAAAAATAGGTTGTGATGTGATATGTAAATTTTATTCCATAATTCATGTACCTCAATTTTTTTAAAGGGAGATCCATTATCAATTATAATGACTTATGGAACTCCAAATCAACAAATGATCTAGTTCAAAATAAATTTTGTAATGACTAAAGTAGTAACAGTTGTAAGAGGAACTACTTATGCCAACTTAGTGAAATATTTTGTGTCCATGATAATAAATAAATGACCATCTAAATAAGTAGGGTAAATTCTACCTATCAGATCTAGACCCTAAATAGAAAATGGCCAAGGCATTATAATGTGTTGTAGATCCCATGGAATAATGTGGATTTTATGAGAGAAGTGTTGGAAATTCTTTAATTTCATAACATATTCAAAGAAATTTTGTTCAAACACAAGCCAAAAGTATCCAATTATATGTATTTCATGAGCGGTCATGTGGCCACCAGAGTGACCACTGTAAACCCCATTGATAATGGAAAACTACCCTTTCTGCTTCCTCTTACTCCACACATCTCAGAAAAAAATCATTGAAGTCTTTAAGGTAAATAGCATCATCTAAGATGACATATTTGGAAGTGATAACACAAATAATCCAACTCTATTGAGATTTTTTCCCTTTAGGATATATACAATCAATTAAGTAGTGAATGATATTGGCATACCAAGGAGAAAAGCAAGAGTAGAATTATCTATCTAACATATTTATTCATTTATAAAATCCATATTAATGAGATCATTGACATCTAGAAGAGAGTCTACTAACCAATTGGTAATTAATTGTCCATTGATTAACTTCTTAGTGATGCAAGTAAGCTCAAAATGATCAAAAATATGATAAAACACCCAAAATTTCATGAGAAAGATCATTGCATCAAGAACATTCATAAGGATTGAGAACTTACTATGACCTATATTTATTTATCAAGCATATATTGAAACAATCACTTAGTTATGAACACCATTTACAAACACTATTTCTCTACTTACATGTAGTGTGTTTCATAATTAGTGAGAGTGTGGCTTATGATGTAGATGGCACACTCATTTCCATCATCATTCTCTTGAGCCAACATGTAGTCAAAAGACACCTTATCTTCCCTGATAAAATGTATGAGGGGGTTATTAAATTAGGGTGTCATGAACATAGAAGGAGACATGATGAAGTGTTTTACTACCTTGAATGTTTCCTAGTCATTGCTCATCTAGGTCAATCCACTTACTTTCTTAATATAATTATTGGTTGGATGGACTACATAGGTAAGATCTAGTATGAATATTTGAATAACTCTCAACTTCCATAGGAATGATCTAATCCATGAATCATTAGTTGGGGGATAATGTCTAAGATTACATGAATTTTTAAAGGATTGATATCAATTCTACACTGGTAAATAATGTAGTTGAGAAAATTTACACCTTAACTCCAAACACACACTTCTCAAGATTGAGAGTAACATCATATTCTATTAAACATGTGAAGATAATGTGTAACACTATTAGATGATCAATCATTTGCTTCACCTTTCTCATAATATAATCTACATATACCTACACTATCTTATGAATGATATCCCATAAAATATAGATCATGGCCCTATGGTATTGTTATCACTCTAGAGAGCACCCAACTTGAAGATGCATAAAACACACCCTCTCTCCAGTTGATACAATTAGATATTATAAGAGTGTGGGTGAATTTTTACTAATAATAACCTCTAGAGAGGGCTGGTTCTCTTAATATTTATCTCTAAAAAGTAAACTATTTTGATTTTTTGGGACGAAAAGGGACAAGGAAACTAAAATGGAAAATCTTGTCTAATGGGGTGATGTATCTAAATGATTGGTATTCTCTAAAATATTTTTTTAAATTGAGTAAGGAAAACATATGAATCAAAATAAATTCTTCATTAAATCTTAAACATAAGTGTTTCAAAAGAAGGCCTAAAAGAAGCTTTCAAAGCAAGTTTTATTCTTAGCTCTTCAAATGACCTGTAGAAGATGAGATTTTCACAGTAGGTGAGGAAAATACATGAAAAAGGGGATATATATCCCACTAATATTATAGTACAAAATCAAATTACACTCTATTATGATCCAAAAAAACATATGCAATTTTTTTTTTTAATTTGATAAATGGTGTCAATTACAATTTCTTCTCTACTTCTAGCATATTTGAAAAATAGCTTCAAAAAGCCAATATATAAGTCTAAAACATTAAACAAATCAAAATTCACGTGTAAAATATAATTATTATACTTATTTGATTTAAAATAATACTAAAATCTTTTTACAAAATTAAATAAAGGCTTTAAAATCTTCCAATTCTTCAAAAATTGCATGTTCTTCATTTTTGGCATACAATTGAGAAGTGGTGGGTCCATGTTGACTTGTAAAATTTTATTGCATGAAAAATAATTCCATAAATTAGAAAATTAATCCATATTTAAATTTATTTTAAGTTCTTTAAAGTCTTTATCTTGCATGAAAAGCATGGGAGATGCATGAAACTAGTCAAACTAGTCAACCGAAGAGATTTGACCCTTAAGGACTAGTTAACTCAACTTGAGCTCAACTTACATGAATTTAAATTTTTGGATTGACTTAAGAATTATATATACACTTAAAAAACATATATTACATGTGTTAAATCCAAAATTAATTTATTATATATATTTTCAATGCCATTCTTTACTTGCTTGATTGACCAGTTAGGCCTAATAGACTATCTTCTTGCATTTGGACTCCATTAAACCTGAAATAAGAATATATTAAAAATTTATTACAAAAAAAAAAATCACCTAAAAAATAATTATTAATCATCAAAATATTTGATTTTGATGAGAAAACATTCGCCATTCAGTCAATAAGGTTGACTAGGCCTATTTTGCTCCATTTTCTTGTAGATTGGCCATTTTGATTGAGTTGGTTGGGACAATTTTGAGATTATTTCTGACCAAAATAAAATTTTAGGATGATTAAAATTTCTTATTATTTTATCTCCATTGATTATATTTCATTGAAGTGTCTTGTACTTCATTTTACATGTTTTTTTCCACAAAAACATGATTTTTGCCCTCATCCATAATCTCCATGCATAAAATTGACATTTCTAGAATCCTCTATGAGTTTACTTTACATATGAAATTTTTTATTGTTGATCTAATATTATTTTATTTTCAATAAAATGAAATTTTTTCAAAACTAGTTTTTTGAGGGTTTAGGCAAGCTTTGAAGCTAAATTTTCAAAATGATGTTTCATGAAGTACAGACTTAAAAATCCAAAAAAAAAAAAAAATTATGCGTATCAAATTTACCCCCATAACATCCTTGAAAATATTGGTTACCCATGTAAATAATATAAAAAGTTATCATGTGGAGAAATTTGCCTACGGGGTTTTGACTGCATTCTAAATGGCCTACACTCTTAATGATTGTTAAAAAAATAAAAACCAATAAGATGGTGTCATTTTTTCATTATTTATAATTACATAGGATTAATCAAAAACTTACTAAGATAGTTCATCTAAAATCCACATGTGGTGAATGAGATGAGCATCTAAACAGGAGGCTAGGAAGAGTGTTTAGAACTAAAAAATAAACATTTCACCAAAATAAAAACAAATTTTCACATTCATATAAATTATTAAAAAAATCATCATGGGTTATATAACATTCTATTTAAATACTCTAAAATCATATTTTGCTTGAAAAGTCAAAAAAACCCTTTTTGGCCTATATGCCTATTTACTTGCATAAGCTTGTATGAGCACGGTTTTTTACACTCTTTAAATTTATTATTATGATGTAAAAATATCATCCCATTCTTTTTAAACTTTTACATAAACCTAGAAACCTTTGTGGCACTCCAGAACAATGCCTACTCTAACGGTGATCTCCAATAGACGTGTTGAGAACTGTTACAAAACAATGAGTATCTTCACTTTTTAATTGGACATGAAACTATTTCAAAATTTTATCCAATTCATGATTATATATTTTACAAAATTTGAGATCTTGAAACCACCTGTAGCTCCCAAAATGTTTAATTTTCCCTCAAAATTGATCCATGTGCATGGATTGTCTGCATATTTAAACTTCATAATGCTCTTTTGAAATGATAATGACCCATTTAAAATCTATTTTTTACATTTTTTACCAAAACTAGTGATTTTTAAGCCACAATTCCTTGGTTTGACCAACTTTTAAGGGATATTGGCAAGATTTAGAAATGTTTCAAATGATATGGGTAGTAATTTAACCTTAACAAATCAAATTAATAGCAATTTTGGCGACTTTCAAGGGTTGACCAGCCTGATGGTCAAAGAACTTAGAAACTTTGTGTATGAATTTTTTTATATACATTGAATATTGGAAGATCTTTTGCGAGCAAAGACACAAACAAGACAACTAACACAAATAACAACAAACATGTGCACATGTGCACTTAGAGGAATGGACAACAACAATCAAAAAGGGAAAAAATAGCAACCAAAAGAATTCGTAGATATGAAATTAGATAAAATAAAAAAGGTAGTCTATTATGTACAAACTAACCTCCACCTAACTTGTCCTTTTGGATCGAATGGAAAGTTATTTGATACACCATGGAACTTTGAAGCATGATTGCTTCCTGTTGATAGTTCTCTTATGTAAATGGGATCACTTATATGTTCATATGTTCTATATCAGAATTATCTAAAATATTTGTTGAAACTGAGTAAGGCACACATATGAATCAAAATAAATCCTTTAGTAAATTCTAAACATAAATGTTTTAAAAGAAGGCCTGAAAGAAGCTAGCAAAGCAAATTTTATTCTTAGCTCTTCATATGACCTGTAGAGGATGAGATTTTCATATTAGGTGAGGAAATGACTTGAAAAATTGGGATATATATCCAAATTTATTTTGGTACACAATCAAATTATACTCTATTCTAATCCAAAAAAAACATATGCAAAAAATCTTTTTTATTTGATAAATGGTGTCAATTACAATTTCTTCTCTACTTTTGGCATTTTTAAAAAATGGCTTCAAAAAGCCAGTATATAAGTCTAAAACATTAAATGAATCCAAATTCACATGTAAAATATAAGGATTATTTTTCTTTGATTTAAAATAATACTAAAATCGTTTTACAAAATTAAATAAAGGCTTCAAAATCTTCCAATTCTTCAAAAATTGCATGTTCTTCATTTTTGGCATAGAATTGAGAAGTGGTGGGCCCATGTTGACTTATCAACATTAATTTCATGAAATTAATTTCATAAATTATAATATAACTCCATATTTAAAGTTATTTCAAGTTCTTTAAAGTATTTATCTTGCATGAAAAGCATGGGAGATGCATGAAACTAGTTAAACTAGACAACTGAAGAGATTTGACCCTTAAGGACTAGTTAACTCAAATTGAGCTCAAATTGCATGAATTTAAACTTATGGATTGAATTAATAATTATATATCAACATAATAAACACATATTCCATGTGGAAACTTCAAAATTAATTAATTTGATAGATTTTCAATGTCATTCTTTACTTGATTGACTCACCAATTAGGCCTATTAGGCCAATTAGGCCTAATAGCCTATCTTCTTGCATTTGGACTCCATTAAACCTGAAATAATAAGCCATGAAACCTGAAACAACAACAAATTTCACATTAAAAACAATTATTAATCACCAAAATATTTGATTTTATGATAAAATCACTCGTCATTTAGTCATTAGGGGTGATCAGGGCTATTTTGCTCCATTTTCCTACACAATGGCCATTTTTATTGAGTTGGTTGGCATTATTTTGAGATGATTTATGATGAAAATAAAGCTTGAGGATGATTTAAAATTCTTATTATTTTATCTCCATTGATTATATTTCATTGAAGTGTCTTCTACTTCATTTTACATATTTTTCCACGAAAAACATGATTTTTGCCCTCATTCATACATATCCATGCATAAAATTGATTTTTATAGAATAATTTATAGGATTAATTTAAATTTGATAATTTTTTATTTTTATTCAAGATGATTTAATGGAAATAAAATTAACTATTTGAAAAACTGGTTTTTTGAGGGTTTAGGCGAGCTTTGAAACTAAATTTTCAAAATGATGGTTCATGAAGTACAGACCTAAAAATCCAAAAAAAATAATAATTTATGTGTATCAAAATTACCCCATAAAATCATTTAAAATATTGGGTTCCCATGAAAAATATATAAAAAGTTATCATGTGGAGAAATCTACATGTGGGATTTTGACTACATTCTGAGTTGCCTAAACTCTTAACAATTGTTAAAAAATCAAACCACTAAAATGGTCTCATTTTTTCATTAATATTAATTACATATGATTAATAAAAAATATACTAAGATATTTCATCCAAAATTCACACATGGTGAAAGAGATGAGCATTTGAACAGGAGGCTAAGAAGAGTGTTTAAAACTGAAAAAATGAAAATTTAACCAAAATGAAAATTTAACCTAAATGAAAATAACACTTCAAATTACTCCCAATACCTAAAAAAATCATCATGGGGTCTGTAACATGCTATAAAAATACTCTAAAATCACATTTTTCTTGAAAAATTCAAGAGACCCCTTTTTGGCCTATATGCCTATTTGCTTACATAAGCATGTATGAGCATGGTTTGGTTAAAATTTGGATTTTTAAAAATCTTTTAAGGTTTAATTATGATTTAAAATCATCATCCCATGATTTTTAAAATTTTACCTAGACTTAGAAACCTTTATGGCAATCCAAAATAATGTTTGCTCCAATAGTGATCTCCAACGGACATGCTGAGGACTGTTAGAAAACAGCAAGTATCTCCACTTTTAAAATGGACATGAAACTTTTTAAAAAGTTTTTCCAACTCATTATGACCTTTTGTACAAAATTTTAGGTCCTAAAACTACCTGTATCTCCCAAAATATTTAATTTTCTCTCAAAATTGATCCCTGTACATGGTTTGTCTGCATATTTGAACTTGAAATTTATTTTTTAAAATTATAATGACCCATTTACAATCCATTTTTTATATTTTTAAACAAAATTAGTGATTTTTAGGCCATAATTTCTTTTTTGGACTAACTTTAATTGGATATTGGCAAGATTTAGGAATGTTTCAATTGATACGGGTAATAATTTGACCTTGACAAGCCACAGGTATGTTACCCTAACATTTTCAAGTCCAAAATGCATGAATACATAATATAAGGTCTCTCATGATTTGGTGAAGGAGTTTTTTCATTAATCTTCATTGGAAATTCAGATTTGGTTGTAGTTGGAGAAACCATCCATGAGGAATAAAAACTCGTAACTAGTTGTATTTTCAACTATAATGTTGATGGAGGGAATAAGAAAATGATCCTTAGGGAATGTTTTGTTCATATTATAAAATTAAATACATATCCTAATTTTTATTTTATGTTTTATGATGAGGATAATGTTGGACATCCATTTGGAGTAATCCATAGGCTTTACAAGCCCTACTTTGGGAAGTTTAATTCTTCCTTTCTCATTATTAATTCTCCCTTTATCTTGATTGTCCTGAAATATTATTTTACTAGATTTGCATCAAGAATTATGACCAAATTGTGGACAACTAATTCAATCTTGATTCCTAACAGATCCACATATGAGAGGTAAAGGATTTAGATGACTCAGTGAGTAATTCCTTGTGGTTTTATACTTCTTATTGTGAAATAAATTACCTAATCTTGAGTATTTTGGGATTATCCTCAGCCCTTAAATTTATATCAATAGTATATTTTATGAGGGAATCATTTCCATCCTTAAATTGATTAGGATCTAGTGAGAGGTCAATGTATTCACCATCCATGTTAAAGACATCAACCTATTTATCAAAAGATAAATAATCATAAATTTTTCAAGAAGAGTATTAATTATCACTCCCAAGAGTAGATACATAATATAATGTGATAATATCCTCTTTTAAAGTGAAAATATATGATATTGTCCTATGCATGAAGGAACTCAAAGATAGTTTTAGAATCTTCACCTAGGTCAAGTACTAGTGAGATAACATCCCTCCCTATATAGGAAAGGGTTGGGTTATTAGGTATTTTATACATGAAAGGATTTCTCCTAACATACAGGAATTTGACTTAGGTATCATTGTGTGAGAACTGAAATGAGAAGAGAAATCAACCATAGACTCATCAAGTTGGTTACTTTTGTTTGGAAATACTTAGGTAGAAATAAAGCTAAAAACCTTGGAGACTTATTACAAAATGGCCTTATAAATATTAAGGTGTTTGTATTTAGTTTGATATATTTATAATACTTTATTGTTTACTGGATATGAATCACCTTGTATTTGTAGGTTTTGAATTCTTAACTAGTTAGTAATGAGCATCACAAAACATAAAGATTCATACTCGGCCCCATTATTGGTGCACTCAAATTCAAGCTTAAAATTTAAAGGTAGGACCCTTCCTTCTAGGGAGAAAGGATGAGTAGTGCATCATTTTCAAATATATTGATGATATTAGTCATTGACAGTCAAAACTGCTAGCATGACTATTGGATTTAAACCAATTATATCTTCCATAGACATTACTTACCTTTTACTTTGGTTTTTATTTCATTAAGGCTTTAGGGATTTCTACCCATTTATTTAGGATAACCACATTGGGATTTGCAAGATCTATAACATTAACCAACTATAGGGGTTTTATGACCCCATTGGTAGGAAAGTAGTAATAAATATGCAAGCCTAGTTACTTGTGCATGGTTTTTTTAAGCATTGGTATCCTCTTGGGCCAATAAAACCTTACCTATATGGAGGAACATGGTTTTTTGGAAAAAGGACAAAGGGATGGTTTTCATCCCATAAATCTAGGGTCTTCCTAATCTCATGTTATAATTTATCTTTTTCAATCACATAAAATTCTATTAACATAGTATTGAGACCTAGAGTGATTGGAAGCACAATAGTTCATATACATGTATAATTTAGGATATCATATCTCATAGTGTATTGTGAGTTGTGGAATAGTTGGTCTCCCCATAACAAAGTTTTTATATGAAAGAAAAGGGGACAATGTCAGGGCTACTCTATTGTCAACCATGACTCTCTTTATGTTTTTATTATAGATCCATAATTGGAAAAAAAAGGTTAGATCCTCCTTTCCAATTCAAAATAAGGATGGAAACTACTAAGGTTGAATAAACATCCAACATCTCATTAATCTTTCCTACATGGAAATATATCTAGATCAATGTGATTTAGTTGAGTTTATGGTGGGGGAGTTATGATAAATAAATTACCCAATCCTAAACTATTGAGCAATGATAAACAATGGGAAAGTGATTTCTTGAGAAATTCAAGAAAGGAAATGTGGGATAATTTTTTTTTGTAATATCTGAGATCAAATCATAATTCCCCATAAGCTAGTAGATGGTTTTAGTATTCAAGAAGTTTAAAGGTTAAGGATTCATGGGTTGATATTCCTTTGTGAGAGTAATTCTATTCACTTCTTATTTTACATCCAACTCTAAAACCATTATCATTCTAGTTTTACCTTACAATCCCAAATTCAAAACAACATCGATATTGGTAGAAATGGAAGCCTCAACATCATTGGTACATGCTCAAGAAGTTGATTGTGTGGAATTGATTGATACTAAAAGTTACCCTAGGTCTAGTTTAGAGAAGCTAGTGATTATTTTTTTGGAAAAGGGTTCTAGTAAATTTGTATATTTTGATTCTAAGGAGTAACGGGACTACTATAAAAGTCTTGAATGTTCACACCCACACTCCCTAGGAATATGTCTATGAAATTTTGCCTTTTATATTTAAGAATTTTTTGGATGAATATGTATACTCCTTTTAGTTTTGATTATCATGAATGATAACCGATTAGATGAGATAATATACTTTGGGATCATATTACTTGGGCCTCTATTTTTTCCTATTGACCAAACACTTTTTTATTATTCCTTTGATAGTAGGGTTGGTTTTATAACTAGAAAAAATGCTCAACATGTTGAAAATAGTTTTGTTTTTGGTTATAATATTACATGTTATGGGGTGGGATTTGGTTGAAGTCAATTGCATCAAGTTAAAGTGGAGTGTTTTTATTCCTAAATTTTTTATTTTTATTTATGTTAGTGTTGTTCATGGGTGGAGATGATTAATATTCATTATATTTAGATTTCTGACCTGATTAATCATGTCATTAGTAGTGGAATTCCTATTTCAATTAAGTATTTAGGGCCTTGATTGTTGAAGTTATTTTGGGTCACATTTTTAATCCCCCATTATATTAGTTCTGGGTGATATTGTTCCTATCAGCCCTATAGTTTTAATGACCACTATCAATGGTTACTTGATCAATCCATAAAATGCTTTCAACAGATTATTCATAAGACTGATAGGAAATTTTGTAGATGTCTTCCCTTGTCTCCTTGTTAAGGGAGTGAAGGAAAAGGTTGTATAAGTAACTATATCCATGTGAGGTACACTATTAGATGAATATAGAACCTATCACCATCTCGTGATGAAATGGGTAGCCAATTCATTATATTCTTATTTGATATGAAGGAATTATTGAATTTCATCTTGATAATATTTTTCATATCAAAGGCCTTAATGAATTCAACCATTAATTGAATAAAAAAATTAATGGACCGATAAAAAAGGAATTTTTAAATGATAATTTGTGATTATATAGCACCTCAATCTTGAACACTTGGCAAACTCAGACCTTGGTTATTTCTCTTAGTCCTACACATGCCTCACATCTTCTCTATCTTGTGTTCATTGACATGTATCTTATTTTAAATAGTCTTATATTAATGACATAGACATCCTATCTTTCCTAAAATGTTTAACATGTATTTATCTTACACTTCTACAAGTTCTAATCCTATACCTATTTTGATACTCCCTAGACACTAACGTCTATGATAGATAGTAGCATCAAAATTATCATCCTACCCCAATTTAATTGTTTAGTACCCTAAATTCTTCCAATTTTCAAGTTAAATTTATTCCAATGGTGAGCCTAACATCTTTGGTGTTTTTTATCTATATATAAGATTGGTATAAATATAACATCAACACTCCTTCATTCCTCACCTAGAAATCAAACCAAAGAGACCAAGGCACTTATCAAAATCACTCTATCAAACATTAAATAGATCAAAATATTCCATATTTTCATACTATTCATGGGTATATCACATATACAAGTTTTAATTACTAAAGGAGCAGTCATAAGGTCTTATTTTCTAAGTTACAAGCATGGTCACTTTTGTACTTGATTTACACACATTGCATGATTCACACACAAGCTAACACATAGAGGAGAACTACATGACTCTAGGGCCCTATTATAAATTATTTTTTATGTATGTATTTCATTTTTAAATCAAGGTCATTTTGGACTAGATTGACACCATGTTCTTAATAACCCATTTTCCCCAAGCTTATATTGGAGATGGAAATCTAGGGTTTTGTCATTTTATAAGGAGGTACAGTTCATAACCCATATCTAAATATAGTATAGCTAATTTAAATTAAAACTTAGAAGCATCAAGTGGTTTCATCCCTTTTTAGTAGATATTTCATACATGACACTAGCATCGACCCTAGACATTAACATCGACACAACCATCTAGGGTTGATGTAATTATCTAGAGAGCGAGAGGCACTAGATCCAAAATCTAAAAATTATTTTATAACTATCTTTCCACCTACTTTCAACATATTCTATATCTTGATAGGAATTAGCATTCGATTCATCTAAGCACATCACTTTTTATCATTTTATATATCATAGTTTTAATTTCCATATTTAGACTATCTCAACATAATAAATTTAGTGTATGATTATATTTGAGTTTAACATTTAATTAACCTAATGTAGATATAATATTCACCTTTATGACTTATCATTTATATATTATTAGTCCTTTTAACCCACAAGGATTCACATCCAAATTAGGGATAAATTAATTCAGCCATCAATTGACTAAAGGAATGAATGGACACCTTAGAAAAAAGGTAATACCAATCAAGACCAATTCTTATAGATATTTAAGGAAAATATTGGAAAAAAACCCATCCCAAGGTAATATTTATTATATATCCATGTCGTAATCCTTCATGTGTGCATTAGGATCTCCCTCCCCTTTGAACTTGTGAAGGTCCAATGGGGGAGGTGGAAGAAGGAATCATATGTTGAGATTGAGGGGTTCCTTACAATACTCAATGTAGGCACCCATGTTGTTAAATTCTTAAATTAGCATGATAAAATTAGAACAAGAAGGTATGATAACATAGGGGTTGCTTAGAAAACCACTAGGAGTAATGTAAGACTTTTGATAGGGTAAAGTGGAATAATCTAGAAAAAGTTACCTGAGTTAGTGGATTTCGAGAACATATGCAAATGGGTATAAATATAGTTATATGTGAAAGGGTTTATGACTTGTTGAGTATTAGCATACATGTTTTGCACATATCTAGAATGAAATTAGGGTGGTACATGGTTAGTCTAAAATTGAGGAGTGCATGTGAAGGGCACATAACTTAGAGAAGAATAGAGTGGAAGATTATTTATCACCACATTGGTTTGTAGTGGTGGAGTGTAGGTGAATACACCTCTGATTTGGGTTTAGGTAAGTACTTGGTAAGGTGGAATAATGTTAGAATTGGATATTTGTATTTTAGGAACTCCATGACTAAATATGTTCCCAAGGGGTTGGTTAGAGGCATAACTTTGTGGGAGCATATGTTTTTTTTGTTATGGGAGCATGTAAGCTTTTTGTTCCAATGATTTATGAACCAATATTTGGATGGGAATAGAAGAGAAATGAAAAAATTTAGGAGGATTAGGGTTCACTTCTTCATTTAGATATTGCTTATTATTCTCTAGGTCCTAAATGTGACTCACCAAGGTGTTGATGAGTTTATTTAGGCTAGTGGTGGTGTTAGGTCTCAAAGTCTCTTTTACATAAGGGGTATAAGTGAGATATTAGTTAGTGTGAAGAGGTTTATTTGGAGTGGGAGTGTTAGGGATAGTTTTTTGGGTTTGTACTAGTAGGTTATAAACATTTTAACTATCACTAGGGGGATGCTGTCCACTTACATGAAATTAACCTCATCCTCAAAATAATGTATATTACATAGATATTAGTCATACTTAGAAGATATTTCCACATATAGGTTATGTAGTCTAATTGATGGTATAGTATCCATAGGAGTGGTTTCACTCCCTCTAGTGAGAGTCATAACATTAGAGTCAACATGATTATTATTAATTTCATATATGTCCCACTATTTAACCTTAAATTGGATAAGGATCATTATATAGATATTTAGGGTTAAAAATATAGAAATAAATAATCACAATGGTGATAAAGAGATATATAGCAATCTAATTAATTTCAAAACTCATATAAAATATATACTTAACTTATCATGCTGAGATATGCTAAAAAAGGAAAATGCAACTATGTTAGATATTGTAATGATAATGAAAATAATATACATAGTTGGTTTTGATGATAATACAAATATGGATCTAGAACATGCAAAAGCAGACCAAAATAGTATTTTGAAACATTCACCAAATTTTGGATTAAGTGCCTCCATAATATTGGACACTTATATTAGAGTGGGATGGTTACATCAATGTTATTATTTGGGTCAAACATAGGTGTATTTAACATAATACCTATTGAAAAAGGATGAGACCACATTGATACTTCTATATTTTTTATTATCTTCACTCTAGTGCATTTAGATCGAGGTCATGGACTATTGCTTCTGATCAAATGATCAAAACCTTAGTTCTTCATCTTCATATTGGCTATGGTAAAATTGGTTAGTGGATACATAATGTAGAGCTACCCAAAATATCCTTCTATTAGTGAGAACTACCTACATCACCAATACTCTAAAGAAAGCATCAAACTTATGTAGTTCTCCCCTATGTGTTAGCTTTTGTGTCAACCATGCAATATGTGATAATTAAGTACAATAATCATCTAGCTTGTGACATGGAAAATATAGCTCTAGGGTTTCTCCTTCAATACTTTAAACACATAAATCTGTTGTCTCTATGACTGATATAGAAATAGGATAAAATAGGGAAGCTTTGCTCACTTGAGTGTCTGATTGAATGCTTTTGGTAAGTTCCTTAGTTTTTAGGTAAGAAGCTTATAGGTGAGGAATGAGTGAGGGTTGATATTATATTTTTAATAATCCATTTGGATAATATCACATAGTATCACTTAGGCCAATCATTAGGATACGTTTCATTTGAAAATTATATGAATTTAGGGCACTAGACACTTGTGTCATGTAAGGACACTTGTAATGAAACAAATGTCCAAATGGGATGCAAGTGTCTAGGTAGTTGGAAAATAGATGTAGGCCCATAACTAGTAGATATGGACTACAAGTAGGTTTAAATCATTTTGTGAAATAAATAAGGCCTATATCATCAACATAAGACTAGTCTGGCTAAGAGATAGGCTAAAAGGGCATAAGAGAGAGTAGATACAAAACTTGAATAAGTAGGAATGGTCTAAAATTAAGAGGAATAACTAAGGTCTAAGTTTGCCAAGTGTATAAGACTAAGATGATATGCAATTCATAAATGTAATATACATTTTCCCCTTAATCTATTAATTACATTTTTAGTTTAAAGGAAAATAATGCATACATGGGCATGTATAACACACCTTATCATTACTTGAGTCCAACTTGAGTGATTTATAGGTGATTGAACTATAACCAAGAACATTTTATAGTATATAATCACTCCATATAATATTAATTTTAAATTATTGAAATTAAAATAGGTCAAAGTTTGGGAGTGCATCTATGTATCAATGAAATTATCTTGCCTTTTGATAATTTAGTTTGAAATATGTATCATTATGAGTCACTAAAATTTAGATGAGGACAACCAAAACTATTATAAGTACATATATCTAAGGAGATAGAGATATATAGTAGGGCCCATGCCCCCAAGCTTGGAAAAAGATGTACTTCCACATGCAAGTTGAGACTAGCTCAACTATACAACCCAATCATATTTATAACTCATGAGTATGAGTGAACTAATTCAACTCACACTAGAAAACTAGTGAGGTTGGATGATACAATCAAGTCCAACCTTAAAACTTAGCAAGATTGAGTGATATAATTATCTCAACCATAGTAAAAAGTGAACCAAATCCTATAGTATATTGTCACACATTACATAATATATACACCTTTGATATGTCTCATGCTGAAACATTGTATAATAATTATACCAATGTATAAAATTTTGACATAAATGTATATCTGAATCATATAACTATGTGCTTTAGCTAATTCATAAATTTGAACAAGTTTGGGTGACATGTTATCATAATATGAACCCAATATATATAGAGAAATATGAAAACTAATAATGTGCCAATGTGGAGAACATGTATCCAAAACATACCCCCACTGTAATCTAAATCGTAAAACTAGTGTAAGTGATAATATGGAGAACATGTTTTGAAAATATTCCCCCACTAATTCTTAGACTATGAGCATGTGAAATCCATGCCTATATGACATGCCCCCAATAAATTTGAAACTATGAATGTGTGGAAGCCATTCCTCTATGACATGATCCCACTAATATTCCCCTACTTTCAGGTGATGGAAGATATAAAATGGTATTTATATCACCTCAAAAGGATAATATAATCATATAAGTGTGAATGAACCATGTAGCATATAGGCGAACATGTCTAAGTAAATGTATCATTGAATTTCATAGAATATGATCACATCAAGGCCTAATATGAATTATAAATATCATGAAAGTTCCTATATAGTAGTCTTATAAGCTCAACAAGCAATTAAGCACACACAAAAAAGCATTCAAGATCAAGCCAAAAGGCATTGGTCCAAGGAGTCGTCAAACAAGGAGAATGTTCAAATGTGCCATAATCAGGTGGAAAGGACTTAGTCAAATGTCGAAAAAAGAAAGAATGGCATATTCAAATGTCCATAAAAAAATTAATGACATATTCAATGTCGAAGAATCAAATAAAGGAACATGGGCCAAAAATAATGAAGCACATTCAAATTCTCAATAGACAATAAAATAACAAGGCAAGACACTCAAGGAAGTGTATAAATGAAAACATAATAAAATATCATAAACACATCATAGTAGACTATGGATAAAATGTGTTAGCAAAAACTATTAACTAAATAGCATAATAATACACTATAAAATATATAAACATGGATAAAGACATGTGTAAGTATATATTAGCTCAAACATGATAATTTAAAATGAACTTAGTTTTGGATGTCCATGAATGATGTCTCCAAGGTGACCAAGAATGTTGATGAGGTGTCATGTATGCTAGAATGACAATGACAAAGTGTGCTTCAATGCTCTTTAGTGTTCTTGCATGGTTCTTCAATGGTTGACTTAGTAAGGAAATTAATATATGATATTGATGGTATGGACATGTTGTAGATACTCTATAAGGTTTTATTAGTGCTTAAATTTCTTTAAAAGGTGAAAGGAATTCAACAGAGTAGTCATATAAAGGTTTATGTTCAAGTAGTCATCTTGAAAGATAAGACTAAGTAAGCAGTTTGATGACATCATATATCACACATGTGAAGGTTTTAAGAATATTTTGATACATGTATGGATTATCTAATGATATGTGATCATGAGATTCAAATTTTAGGATTGGAAATTGAGTGTAGTAAGATTTATAATAGTGCAAAGTTGGCCTCTCAAATATAATTCATTAAGTTTCTACACTTAGCCAAATTTGTAGACAAAGGTCTACGGTGAACGTTTAATTAGGTGATGAAAATATAATGAAGATCATCCAATCTTATAGATGGATATAAAATGGTGATCATATTTTCTTTAATATATATATCAATGTCACATGTTAAGTCAATATTTCAAAGGTTACTCAGAAGGCATGTGAAGCTACCAAGTAGCGGAATTTCATTAGAGACTGATTGTAGGGTACATAGCTGGCATGTAAACATACCAAGTGTCACAATAATGGAACAAAAAATTAAAGATAAATGGTGCATATTAATTAAGTAATTAAAAGTATGATCAAAAGGCACATGTGGATACCAATTGGTGTAAGTTCATTGGAGACTAATTCTAGGGTACATAGAGGGCACGTGGGCTTGCCAAGTGTCTTGATCTAGAAAATGAGGATCTAAGATGAATGGTGAGAGATTTAAGATAAATGATAAGATAATTTAAAGGATATCAATGGATCATGTTTTTTATATCTTTTATGTATCATGAGATAAAAACATGTGTCTACAATGTTTGCATTACACAGTGACCATTGGCATTTGAATTAGCAAAGGGAAAAACTAGTCTATAGTATTTTACTTATATCTTTTGATAAATGTTGAATTTATTAATGGTGTAAAATGAAACATTGAATAAGAACTCAATTTTAATCTACATAAGTGATTTAAGGTTTTAATGTTTGTACAGTGAAATATATTAAGCTCTAAAGTTGACTGTGTATTTGACCATGTTCTATAAGTGACCCAAGAAGGATAATTGAGTTATTTTGATAGTATTTTGATGTTAAAAGGTGAAATATTTATTTTAGAGTGTTAAAAAATCCATTATGACCATATATATAGTTTATGTAGGTTTGACCAATCCATATTGAATATGAACAAAGGCTTAGAAGTTAATTGTGTTTGTTAAATACACTGATAGATTGAGTGATCATGTTGTAAGAATGAGTTAAAGGTGTTTTGAGTAGAATTGAAGAATAAAATGAGTATGTATATGTTATATAAGTCTCAAATTATTATGATAAAGTATTTGATGTCATGATATTCCCCTAATCATAAATGGAGAGTCAAAATAGTATATCTATATTTTAAATATCTGTGACCAACTTGAGTGGTCATTTTGAGATAGTTGTTTTTAGTGATAAGAGCATGTTTTGAAGTGTCTAAATAATATGGAGTTGTTGCATAATGTTTTATGGTTTTTTAAAATAGTGGATTTTTACTCCTAACTAATAAATAGGTATGGATTAAAGTAAATTAGTAAATAATGTACAATAATCAAACCACTAATTTATGTAAATAGATTGTATTTTTGCCTTTTCCAAAAAGAGTAATAAATAAAATAAAATATGACTTAGAATATTTTGATTTGTCTAATCTAAGGTAGGGTCTAATAATTTGGGTATAGGATTGGGATAGTGATAGAAATAGGTTCTTGAACTTCATTTTTTGATTGGATAGGAGCATTGAAAGTGGGACACCCTATTGTTAGGTGTTGTAGTCCTTTTCCAATGCTATTGTCTAGGTGATCTAAGTTTTATGGGTTTTAATCAGTAGGTCTATGTTACCTATCAGTGAAATATCAAAGCTTAGAGGTCTGTGGAGCTCACTGTGCATCTTTTTTAATCTTCAAAATCCCTAGGAGCTCTTTATTCTTAAAATTGAAAGGAAAATTTGGGAAAAGAGAAGGGGTTAGTTTGTAAAAGATATGTTGGATGAAATTCACACTCTATGTGTTGGAACACTTCCTAAATATCAATACTCTGAGGAGGGATCAAGATAATGGAGTTCTCCCATTGAAATGCTTAGTGCAATTACATATGAAAATGCAACTAGATGTGAAACTAGGTGTACTTCAAATGGATAGGGCCTAGTGCAAGGGTTTAAATAGCCTTGAAATAATATTGAAAGATTGTATTTAGAGAATAAGGAAAATTGCTTAAGTGTACTTTCCTATCTTGTTACTTCTCTCTTTTAAATGAGTGAAAACCCTTCTAAATGAAATTTGAATGGCCTTTTATAAGGAACCTAATGATCATGGGTTAAATGAATTCACATTAGTATGACATGAATTAAGATAAGTTTTAGGGAGAATATGACCATTTAAACCAAATTTGTACTTGGACAACAATACTATAAACAAAACACCTTGGGTTTCAATGCTCCTATCCAAGTTGGCTACTATTATCTAGAAGGAATGAGACCTTGGGGGATGGATTTGGGCTTGAAAGAGTTGCATGGGTCTATAAGGGTTAAGTTTTAAATGTTGTGGATGACTAGGAATTAGTAAAAGAAAATCCTATAAGGGTTGTGCAGGCAAGTAGGAAGACCTATGGATTGGGTGTCATTAGCCATACTAAAGCAACCACATTTTGCATTTTATATGACTACATTCACCTCTCCTTTATTCTAGTGATGCAACAAATCAAAATACTAGGATAAAGGGAAAAAAATAGAAAGCATACCTAAACTTACCTATAAAGGTGAAGCCCATGAAGCTTGTGTGATGCTGAGTAATAATGGATAATACATAGAGAGCACATTGTGCAAGTGTGAATCAACAAAATGAAATAAGGAGTAGATTATTTCTTATTATAAGTGATATAAAATAAGAACATACAAAATCTAAGTAAAAGAGAAAGGAAGATAATGGAATGAATACACCTCACTGGTTACATGAACCAATACAAAACCTATTGGGGTCTTGAGTAAGGCTGAGTAATGCTAGATTGCATTGGATGATGTTGCACCAAATGTTATATCATGAACAGAGCTTAGTGCTCAATTCCACAAAAATTCACTCAAGAATATAAAGGCTAGCCCTTTGGTTCCATTGTCACATACTAAGTGAATCTAGATAATCATGCATGTGATAATCAATGTCTAGATTATGTTTAATCCATTTGAAAAGGTGGCCCAAGAATACAAAGGCTAGCTAGACCTTTGGCTCTGTCATTTTCCAATAAAGTGAAGCTATGAAGTGATACCTGTATACAATAAATGTCATATGAGATTGTTCATAGAGCCCATGAATGTTCTAAAAATATGATAATGTGGTGTGGATAGCTTAATGTATGTTAGAAACTAAGCCACTCTTAGACTTTTTAACAGATTGAGGTTAGTCTTGTATGAAATCCACTCTAAACTAATGCAATATGTTCATGTGAAAGCCAACTCAGAAACTCAAGTACTCAATAATTTAAACTTGTATGAAGTTTAACATAGAAAATATCCCAACCACATACATATGGAGTAAAGCATGCAACTATTGAGAATGCCTAGGCAATAAACTAAACTTAAAAACAAAATAAGACCAATGTGAAACACACATTTTTCCCAATGACTAGTGTTTGAAAATAGGATTCTGATATGAAAGTTATGTCAAATGCTTAATCTAAAACTAGAAGTGAGATTCATCATGGCATGCATGATACCCCCTATATCTGGATTCCCTAAGAAAATTGTACTGAAACTACTAATTTTGACTGATCTAGATGTGTAAAAACTAAAGTTGAGCTAAAATTTTTGCCTATTAATAAAAATATGGGTGTTTTTATACCTAGACAAGAGAACCAAAATGAGAACACCCTTGTTTTTAGCACTAATATCCATTTTATGTGTTATTATCCTATTCTAAAATTGGTTGCTAACCTAGAATTATCACTATATTTCTATTCTATTTTGACTCATTTGACCTCTAGATTTTGAAATAGGTGATCTTAATGATGTTATTTTGATTGCTAGGAGATTTGATCTCTATGACAAAACCCTTGTTTGTTTCCCCCTCTTCTAAGGGTAGGAATGAGTGAACCCGTAATGACTACCCTCAGAAAAAAAGAGTCTTGGAAGTGTGTTATGATGCATAAATACATGATATAGCAATGATTTTTGATAAGATATCTTTAGATATAGTAGTGTTTGTATTGAGAGATTGTTATATCAATAGGGGTATGCCTAGATAGATATAATAATTTAAAATTATGTGTAATGTACTAAATTAGAATTGGAAATGTTATATTTCAGTTGTTAGTTGTCAAGGAGGGATGGAGCATGATGTCCATCATGGCATCTAAGAAAGCAAGGAAAATGCATGATATGGATCACGGCATTGCAACAATCAAAAAATCAATCAAGAAAACAAGCACATGGAGTAAGATTCAAGAAACAAGAAACATATAATGTTGGCTAAGGGATCACACAAACAATTGACATGGGCACAAGTCACTCAAATTGGAAAGCAAGCATACAAGGCATGTTCAAATGCAACATACACATATAATTTAAAATAAGAAAATATTGACACAAGGGCCAAATAGGCACATAAAAGAGTATAAGTAAGGGAAATTGGCAAATGTCCAAAGGTACACACATGTGAATAAAAGCAAAGGACATGGGTAAATTTCCTAAGGCACACATAAAAAATGAAACTAGAAATAGAAATGAAATCATCTATATCTATGCAAAGCAAGAAAGGAAAGCATGTAAAAACATAAAAGGTACAATCACATCTAACTAATCAAATCAAGAGTTAAAGTATGTAAGACATGTTTAGTATAAGACTAGGTATATGCTAGGAAGTACACAAGTAAAAGATACTAGTGAGTGTTGATGTGGTAATCTATGTAATCTAGTAAGTAATGTATGTCAGCAAGATAACTAGAGTGTGTTGTGTAAGAATGACATAACCTAGCTGGCTTAGTCATGTAGAAGATACCCCAAGTGGGAAGATATATCAATGTGCATTTTCAATGTAGAATTAAGATGCACCTCAATAGATAAAATGAATAAATTAAGGAATTAGAAGTCACTATACACAATCAAAGAAGATCAAGTGAAGCATGGTAATGTACATAATCGACAAACAATAGCATAGAACAAAAAATATAAGTCTAACATAGTAGTAGAAATGTAAAACATGGATGATGCATACAATCTAAATGTTTTTGATGATTTTGAATTATTTGAATGTTTATATATTTTTTGGAGCTATTTGAACTATGTAAAATCAATCAATAAATATTATGTATAATCAATGATGAGAAGAAACTATGTACAAGCATGTAGGTAAAGCCATCAAAGACTAGGCGGGTTGGGGGAAGGGATCCAAGGATGGAGCCTGTTGGGGATGGAAATGGAGGAAAGGGTCATGGCCATCATCAAATGCCTTGAGATCATCATCATATGTTGTAGATGTTGTATTTATTGTGTCATCATGCTAAAGGTAAACTAAAGGTTACTCTGGTGGTGGAGATGTTCACTCTATTCTAAGATGTTTAGTATTACTAGTAGATGACTTTACTGGAAGTGTTGGAGATAGTTCTATTGGTGGTCTAATAATCTTAATAATGCCTCAATCTTATAGTTTATCAAATCTCTATTTTAAATCTAAACATGATTTTGTATCATTGCCTATAATCCTATGAAAAGTACAAAATGGACAACCATCCTGATGTGATAATCTATTGATAGATATATGTCATATTGTAGGTAATATGATCAATCCATGATCAATTAATAGTTGTAACATAAATTATGGCTAATGTTGTGTGCTACCTACCTGAATCTGAATAACTAGCTTTATATCCATAAAGGTAACCATGTGAACTATGTGTGCCAAGTAGTCTGACTATGGTCATGCATGTGGATTATATCTTGAGAGTGTAGTATGAAATGCTAAAAGTGTTATAGGATGTGGTATGAGATATCTAGAGTCATCTCGGTACTCTTCTAAGCTAGCTAGTGTAAATCCCAATCCACATACATAGTCATCTATGAGTGTGGGTGTTGTATCATCATCTGAAGAAGCCTATAAATCTATATCAACATCATGTACATATGGTAATTCATAATTAACCACAAGGGGTAATTGTGATATAAGAGTCTTATCATCTATAGTAGTAGAAGATAGTGTTACTACAAAGGTATCTATAATTGGTGGAGTAATTGTGAATCAACTGGAACTATTGGTACTATTATCAGTGATAGTGGATGTGTAAAAAGAGTCAGAACTATGACTGATGAAGTAGATGGAATCGTTGATGTTATTATGACTGAAAAAATAGTTGGTGCTGATGGTGAAACAATAAGTGAAGTAGTGTGAGAATTTATAGTCTCTCTAACCTCATATATATGTATCTAATTAAGAGAAATTCAATGACATGGTGGCTATAGTATGAGATATGGTGTCCCATCATGTGAAATAGTCGAATATGACTCTATAGTTTGATAATATCTGAATGGTTGGTTGTTTGATAGATATCTGTATAGATATCCCTTATGGAGAAACTTAATACATCGATGGAGAGTGGAAAAAATAGTCACCATTATATGTATCTAGGGTCATCTAAGTAGAATATCATAGTGAATAGGACCTGGTATGACTTGGAATTATGTAGGGAGGGTTTTCGGTCCCACCATAATATCTAAAGTAATAGTGCCCAATGTATGTAGTGGTATATCATCAAACCCTCTAATTTTCTTATCTGATTTTTGCATTGATGCCAAATCTACACCCATGGTCTGTAAGAATGTGATATTACATATATTTAGTCTGGAACCACTATCAACAAGAACTCTCTTGATTATGTTGGTTTTGACTTGTATATATATGAATAGTGTCAAATTTTGAACAATAACTATCTAATAAGGCATGTCCTCATTATCAAAATAAATTGCATCTTCTATAGTTCGTAAACTGGTGATGATGGATGCAAAATAAGAAGGTTCCAAATCAATAGGCATAAAAGTTTAAGTGAGTGTCCAATAAAGAATCTCCTTAAATGCATTAGCTTTCTAAAGTAGATCTAACATGGAAATTTTAGCTGAAGTGTTTCTAAACTGATCAACTATGTCATTTACCTTGTGAAAATCTACCTATGCAAGTGGGTTGGTCCTGGGATGGGTTGGAATAATAGGGTGATAGGGATCATAACTAGGTGGAGGAGGCATAGCAGCACGTTGAGTAATATCTCTCACCACATTATCCAATATTTATATAGGATTAGTAGTAGTTATGGGAGGAGAGTGAAGATAATTGATGGGTCGAGGTGGTGGAGGGACAAATGGTGTCAACTAGGCTCTTTGGTGGTGGGGAATGACCTGGGGAAGAGAAAACTAAACCATGCAACATGACTCAGCATGGGGTAGAGGTTCTAAGGGAGGTGATGCAAAAGATGTATTAACATGTTTAAGAATAAATTGCTTAACATCATCCCACATAATGAAAAATAAGCATGAAATACAAATAATGAAGCCTTGTAGTAACATATTCTAGACATCATCATTCATGTACATGATAGAGCCCATTATGGTTTCCTTATTATTTTCAAGAAATGTAAGAATAATTTGTAAATAAATGAACAACATATTTGCAATTTAATTATGGATGTAAGGTGATACCGCAAGAAGAAAAATAGGATCTAGAAAATGCAACTAAGAATTTTTCAAACATATTTATGCAAAATACTATGATTTTTTTAATTTAAAATTGATTTTTTGAGTTTGATATTCAACTAAAATTTTAGAAAATTATTGGAAAATTACTGGGAGCTAGTTAATACAAATAGGAATTATTAAATGAATTTTTTAAATTAGTATGATAATTTTAAAATTTTGATATGAATTTATAGAAAAATTGTAGAATTTGGCTTTAAAATTTTAGGAAAAATTAGAAAATATTTCTAAAATTAGTAATATATTTTTCCTAATTTTTGGAATGTTTTTGTATGCAAAAAGGACCTAGTATGTATATACTAAGGTTTTTATAAAATATATGGTAATTTTGCAGTTAATTAATACATTTATAATTTTTAATAATAGGAAAATTAAATAAATTATTGCAAAAAATCAAAAATAATTTATCTTAGGGTTTCTAGGGTTTTTGTACAAAATTCAAAGTAAGTTAGGTTCACCAAAATGTTTTATTGTTTCTTAGAATAATGGAATTTTATTCTTAACTAATAAATAAGTTTGGAGTAAACTAAATCAGTACAAAATGTGAAATAATCAAAACACTAATTTATGTAAATAGATTATAATTTTGCATTTTCTAAAAATAGTAATAAATAAGAGAAAATAGGACTTACCTTATTTTGAGTTCTTCGATCTAAGATAGGATCTAATAATTTAGGTATAAGACTAGGATAGTGTCAAAAATAGGTTCTTTAACTTCATTTTTTTATTGTATAGAAGTGCCAAAAGTGGGGCACACTGTTATTCGATGTTGTAGTCCTTTTCTGGCACTATTGTCTAGGTGATATAAATTTTCTAGATTTTATTTGGTAAGTTTGTGTTACCCTGTCAATGAAATATCAAATCCCAAAGGTCTACAGAGATCATTGTGCATCTATTTTAATCTTTGAAAACCTTAAGATCTCTTTGTGCTTGAACATGAAAGGAATATTTGAGAAAAAGAGAGAAGGGGTTAGTGTGTAAAGGATATAGTAGATTCACTTCACACCCCATGTGTGGACATGTTGCCTATATACTAATACTCTAAGGAGGGATCAAGCTAATTTAGTTCTCTCATTGAAGTGTTTGGTGTAATTATGTATGAAAATGCAACTAAATGTGAAACTAGGTGAACTTCAGATAGTTACGGACTGGTACAAGGGTTTGAATAGGCTTGGAATAATATTAGAAGGCTATATATAGAGAATAGGGAAAAATTCTTAAGTCTACTTACTTATATTCTTACTTATCCCTTGTAAATGAGTGTTAACCCTTCTAAATGGAATTGTATAGGGAGCATAATGAACATGGGTTAAATGAATTCATTTTAGGCTGACATGAATTAAGATAAGAATTTGGGAAAATATGACCGTTTGAACTAAATTTACACTTGGACAACAGCACCAAAAATAGGACACCCTATGTTTCAGTGCTCCTATTCAAGTTAGAAATTAGTATTTAGAGGGAATGAGACCTAGATGGATGGATCTAGGCTGAAAATAATTGCTTGGTTCTATAAGGGTTAAGTCCAAAAAGGTTTGGATGATTGGGAATCAGTGAAATAAATTCATATAATTGTTATACAAGAAAGTAGGAGGACCTATGGATTAGAAGTCATTATCCATACTAAAGTAACTATATTTTGCATTTGATATGAATACACATAGGTACTTAAGGTATCAACCATGTCATCTAATCATATGTCTATTTGATTTATAAGTTAGAGACTAAATTTTCTATGTATGAAGACCTAAAGAGCAAGGAAACCTAATTGGTAGGTTCAAGTGTTGAGTTGTTGTTCCACATAGCATGGACCCATATGAGAGTGAGAAATGATCTATTGGATATATTTTTGATGTGTTCAAATCATTGGTAGAAGCTGAAAGTGGCCCAAGGAGTTGAATTTGTAACATATGGGTGAGTAGGCCTAATTGTTTTAGGTCTCACCGAGAACTAATGGTGATTTGGGGTTAATGAGGTAATGGAAAACCTAAATATTTTAGGTTTATTACATGTAACATGTATGAAGACCCATTTAAAAGGTATAATAAATATTGTAATAATATTGGTTGACCCAAATGGGTTAGATGAGTGTATGGTATAAATACTAGGCATAATTGGCCTATTTAGTGTAGAGTTATGGAAGTGTCCAGTCAAATTAAAGAGATAACCTTTCAAAGAGAAGGTACATGTCATTAAGTACCAATATAGAGTGAAGATGATTAGTCATGCTTTTCTAATCATGTTTATGAAGGTGAACACATAGGTCATTGGACCTAATGAGCATAGAAGAGACTGATTGAGTGAGTAAGCCCTAGAGGATGATTGAGTGAGTGTAATTAGTGGATGGATTGAAGATAAGGGTAGGATGATGATTATTTAAATGACCTACAAGTCATTTTTTTTGATATTATGATAGATTTATTTTAGGTTATTTGATTAATAAGTGAAGAGTAAACCAAACGGGTGTTTTGGATGCATTCCTTGTGTGTGAATGTTTGTGAGAGTGTAAAGGGGAAAGGGATCAAGTAAGAGAAGTCTATCATTAGGTGTAGAAGCCATAAAATCAGAAGTAGAGATAAAATCAAGGTATTTGTGTTGGTGTTTATTTGTCTAGGGGGTTGGTTCCTCCTTGTGGGATGGGTGTCTCACTAAAGTAAGGGATGGGTATTCCTTGATCGGTTAGTGTTGGTCTAAATCTTGAATATCGTCTTTATAGGACTATTTTCCATCTTGTAGGGTTTAGTGGGATTTATCCCCCAAGAGGTTTTCCCACATATATCATGTGTTATTTATTTTCTATTGTTATATATTCTTTATTCATTGTAATGATTAATTTATAGTTATCATGATTGTATGTGTTGAATGTTTAAGAGTTGGGAATTGAATTAGATTATCTATCATAATTTATTCACCCCCCCCCTATCAGTGATTGTAATGATAAAAATTAGTATCAAAATAGGACCTTTGTTTTAAATTTAACCACTTGAATGTGATCTAAGGTACAATATGTGTGAAAAGGAAAATTGTTCAAAAGAAAATATCATCATGTTTGATGAAGAAGTTTGCAATAACAGTAGAGAATAAGAAGATTTCTATGATAGCGAGGAAGAATAAGTTAATTTATAACCTGAGCTCATGAGTATACTTGGTGAATTAAAAGAGGAAAATAAGAGGAATCATAAAATGAGGAATATGATCAAAGGTCTTGAAGCACAAGTCAGGTCTCTTGAGGGGAGTTTATTAGGCAATTCCATGAAATAGGAAAGGGAGAATCAAGAAATGATCAAGTATATGTAAGATCAATAATTTATATTGAAGGATGACATGGATAAAGAATCTAAGAAGGATAAGGATACCATCAAATATCTAAAATTTCAATTAGAGGATGCAAGTTAAAACATGAGAGCTAAAGATGAATGTGTTCAATTGAAGGCTAATCTTGTTTCCATGAAGGATAATCATGAAAAGTTCATAATCAAGATAGGTAAGACTGAAGAAGAACAAAAGAGATAAAAATAAGGCAATGAAGATGGTAGCATGAAATACAAGTCAAATCAAGTCAACAGTAAAATGAAGAAGCCAATTAGACAACCAAATGCTTTAGTGTATGCCAAATCTTTAATGGGCCATTATTTTATTTGTCATCTTATTGGTCATAGGGTAAAGGACAATGTAAGAGAAGAAATTAGTCAAAGGGATATCACTACCATATTCAAACAAAAGGTATGGAATACATTGTATACTATATCTATAAAAAAAATTGGTCACATTTCTAGGTTCTGCAATCAAAGACCATCAGGTCAAGATAAGTTCAATCAGGCTCCTAGAGTACAAGAAAGAAGATAAGATAGATAAATTAATGCAATGAGATATTCATCCTAGATCCATTATTACGTTTGAAATCAGTTTGGCCACATTGATAGATAATACAAGAGGAGAATAAATTAGTTAAAGTAAGATCATAATCATCATCAAGCAAAAGTATGAATGATCTTATTTGTTTCAGATGTCATAGAGTTGGTCACATTGCTAGGTATTGAAAGAATAGGTTGAAAGAGTTCTCAAATCAAAATAAGGTGTATGGATCTCCTAGTGTGAAAGGAATAGATCATAAATGGTTGTGGAAACCTAACCTTGTTAGCAAAGATCAGATTGAGACCAAAGATGGTTTGTTTGCCAGGATAAACATGAAGGAAAGTCAAGACATTCTATTATCTGCATTTTTTTAAAAGTCTGAAGTAAAGAATGAATTCAAGTATCCATTCAAATACAAATTGATAATGAGTCAAGGCTTCAATTTAAATTATAGTATGGAGATATAGGAGTCTCATGATTTTTAGGACTTTTAGTCTCACTAAGTCAAAGCAGTGTCTCTCTCCGGGTTTCAAAGAGACAATTTACAGATAGAGGAAGTATGGTAGGTGTTTGTTGGGTCTTGGCTGGTGTTGCATGAAAATAAATCCATGAAGGTGAGTTGTTGTATTAATTTTAAGTATGAAAAAACAAAGTATGGTTGTGTGTTATTTTGTGTTGATTCAGTTCATAAGGAGTCATGTTATGATATACAAGAGGTAGTCCTTTGTGTAAAGAGAGAGGTCTTTGAGGGCTAAGATTGTGAAGATGGAGGCAATAATATTTCATCCATAGTGGGTCTATTAAGGTATATTTATCTTTTGTAGTGCCTTGAAAGTACTTAGGAGCTTAGTTTCAGGTGAGTGGTATGGTGACTCTTGAGAGAGGACTTGTGGCCCCTAGAAGTTCAGAGATTGGTACAGATTTAAGGAGAGCTAACTTAGGTATCTTATGTTTTGATATGTGTGTTGTCAGAAAGATCTGTCAAGGAGTATATCTTGGTTGTATATGTGATCATGATCCAAGGGGGAGCATTTGTGAGATACTTTAGTTCAATAAGCTTGTGTTGTTTGGTATGCTTCATCAGCTCGAGTGGAGGAGCTAAGCTAAAGGTGTGAAATTAAGAATGATGAGTTATTAGGATATTATATTTAATATAAATACTAAAGACTAAGTTAATATGTATTATTAGGAGAATTTTTTCATGAACAATTTTTGGTGTTTTAGCATGTTGACAGTTGTATGTGAAAAGTTTGCAAGTTGGGTATGGAGATTTCCAAGTGTTATTTGAAAAAATTAAAGTTGTCAAGGTGTCTTAGTGAGATATAAAAGTATGCTGACCTCATTAATTTTCTTTTCATGTGATTTCAATTTTTTAAGGTCTATTATGTGCAACCAAAGAATTTTGTTTGCTCTCAATTTTCCTAGTTTGTGCTTAAGGGTATGCAACTTAAAAAACCATGGTAGAGGAAGTATAGGATCCAAAAGGATTATGAGCTCAAAATTTGGTAAAAAAGTGTGTATTTATGACTTCTAGGTGTGAAAAAGTTTTCATAGATGGGTGTTGAATTAAAGGTGGTGTGTTTATCGAGTTTATCTTGTAAACCTAGTGTTTTTATTCATGTTGTAAAAATGGTTTTCCTAATTATTTGAGATATAAGGTTACTTAATCAGTTGAAATGGCAAAATTGGTGCTCAAAAATACTTTCAAAATATTTTTTAATTGCATGGTTGGTTCTATGGAGGAGGATTTATGTAAATAGAGGGTTAATTGGCTAGTAGGTTTGTGAAGGATGTATATTGTAGAGGAATATTTGAGAGTTTATTTTTAGAATACATGAGGGGACATAAAATAATGCTCTATAAATTATCTTTAAATCCATTAAATTTCATACATATAAAGTTATGGGTTTTTCAAGGTCTAGGTAGGGGTACAAGGCCTATAAGCAAGGCTAGTATGAAGAAGTCTGCTACAAATGTGAACTTAAGAATGTTGATATGATAAATTGATCAAACCAAGTCATGTGTTTTGAAAATATATTTAATCCTCATGTATAAACAAAAGAGGAGATTTGTAAATGGCTAGGTCCTAGGATCAGAGGACTATGTGGTAGAATTTGAGAGAGAAGCTATGAAGACAATATGTTAATACATCATTATTGGAAAAGGTTTGAATATGATAAAAGGGTGAATAATATTAGGTGAATTAGGGGGATTAATTATTAATATTTTCAAGGTAATTTCATTTACTTTATAATGTTCATGTATGTTTTGTCTTCATAGAAGCTATGTATAATCAAAGAAGAGTGTAGTAATGGAGAATGTTTGAGAAGCTCAAGATAAGAAGAGGTATGCACAATGTTAAGTGAGTCTATATAACATCTCATAGGTGGTCCTTTCCTATTATTTTTCCTTGAATTATTTTAAAGTTCTTAGGATTAGGAGTTGAGCCTACTTTGTCAATGTATCAAAGGGGGAGAAAGTGCTTGAAGAGAGAGATATAGTTTGAGCATAATCTTTGTATTAGTTTTTGACATCAATGACAAATGGGGAGATAATTGGATGTTTTTCAATGATGGATCCAAGGTTACAAAGGATTTTGATGAGGTGTCATGTATGCTATAATGATAATGACAAAGTGTGCTTCAATGCTCTTTAGTGTTCTTGCATGGTTCCTCAGTCGTTGACATAGTAAGGAAATTGATGGATGATATTGATGGTATAGACATGTTTCAGAGAACCTAAAGGTTATTATTAATTATTATAGTTCTTATTTAAGTGAAATTAATTAATCATAACATCCATATAAAGGTCTAGGTTCAAGAAGTCATCTTGACAAATAAGACTGAGTAAATAGTTTAATGATGTCATATCTCACACATGTGAAAATGTCAGGAGTAGTTTGATACATAGATTGATTACCCTATGGGAGGTGATAATGTGGTTAAATTTTTAGGACTAGACATTTATTTTAAAAAAATTTATAATAGTGAAAATTTGGCCTCTCAGATAGAATTTACTAAGTTTCTATACTTTGTTAAATTTACAGATAAAGATCTACGATGAGCATTTAATGAGGTGATGAAGATATAAAAATGATTATCTAATATGATATATGGAGATATAATGGTGAA
Source organism: Torreya grandis (assembly GCA_037957365.1). Classification (NCBI taxonomy): domain Eukaryota; kingdom Viridiplantae; phylum Streptophyta; class Pinopsida; order Cupressales; family Taxaceae; genus Torreya; species Torreya grandis. Next base: position 2,343,088 of record JARHVA010002540.1, on the reverse strand, counting down.
ATAATGATAATGTATATAGATATAAAATGTGCATTTTAATTAAATATGTCAAAGGTTTCTCAAAAGGCATGCGAAGCTGCCAAGTGGCAGAAGTTCATTGGAGACTAATTATAGGGTACACAAAAGGAACACAAAGCTACCAAGTGGAATGATAATAGAAGCACCAATAAAATATAAATGGTGTGTAATAATTAAATAATTTAAAAAAATTAAAAAAGTCATGTGGGGATGTCAAGTGTTATAAGTTCATTAGAGATTGAGTGTAAGGTACGTAGAGGGCACACGGGGCTACCAAGTGGCTTGATCTCGAAAGTGAGGATCTAAGATCAATAGTGAGAAATGCAAGATAAATAATAGGATACTTCCAATAATATAAATGGATTAATTTTGATATATATTTTAGGGATCATGAGATGAATTCATGTGTTTTCAATGTTTGCATTACATAGTGACCGTTGGCATTTGAACTAGCAAAGGAAAAAACTAGTCTGTAGTATTTTTCTTATATCTTTTGATCTAGGTAAAATTTATTGTTGTTGTAAAAGGAAAAGTTAAATATTACTTCAAGTATAATATATATAAGTTAGCTATAAGGTTTTAATGTCTCTACAATCAAATATATTAATCTCCAAATTTGACTATGTGTTTGACCTTGTTCTGTAAGTGACTCGAGAAGGATACTTGAGTTTTTCTTGATAGTATATTGATGTTTCAAGGTGAAATATATATTATATAGTATTATAAACTCTATGAGGATAATTTTTATGTAATATGGAGGTTCTACCAATACATATTTGGTATGAACAAAGGCTTATAAGTTGATTATGTTTGTTGAATGCATGGGTAGATTGAGTGATCATGTTGTCAGAGTGAGTTGAAGGTGTTCTGAGTAGAATTTAAGAAAAATGAGTATGGAGATGTTTTATAAGTATATAAATATTATTAAAAATTATTAGATGTCATGATATGCCCTTAATTAGATATGGAGAGTTAAAATAACATCACTATATTTTGACTATGTGACAAGCCTGAGTGTTCATTTCAAGAGAATTATTTTTAGTGCTCAAAGATTGTGTTGAAGTGTCTAAAGTAGATGAAGGTGTTACATAGGTCATAAATGTTTAACCCATGTCAACTAATCATATGTATATTATATTTTTAAGTTAGAGACTATGGACCTAAATGAGAGTGAGAAAGGGTATATTGGATATATGTTTGATGTATTAAAATCATTGGTAGAAGCTGAAAGTATCCCAAGGAGTTGAAGTTGTAACATATGGGTGATTAGGCCTAATTGTTTTAGATCTCACCAAGACCAAATGGTGATTTGGGGTTAATGAGGTAATGGGAAACCTAAGAAATGTGTGGTTCTTACATGTAACCTATATGAAGACCCATTTAAAAGATATAATAAGTATGGTAAGATTATTAGTTGACCAATGTGGGTTAGATGAGTATATGGTATAAATACTAGGCATAATTGGTGAATTTGGTGTAGAGTTTTGGAAGTGTGGAGCCACAATCGAAGGAGATAACCTTTGAAAGTGAAGCTATAAATCATTGAGTACCAAAATAGAGTGAAGAGGATCAGTCATGATTATCTAATCAAGTTGATGAAGATGAACACATATGTCATTAGACCTAATGATCCTAGAAGAGGAAGATTGAGTGAGTATGCCTTAGAGGTTGATTGAGTGTACTTAGTAGATGGATTGAAGAGAAGGGAAGTTGAGAATTTTTTACATGACCTATATGTCATGTTTCTAATGTTGTGATATATTTATTATAGGTTTTTTTATTATGTATGTGATAATAAGTTAAGAGTGATCCAAAAGGGTATTTTGGAAGCATTACTTGTGTGTTCAAGTTTGTGGGAGTGTAAAGGAGAAAGAGATAAAGTAAGAGAAGATTGTCATTAGGTGTAGAAGACATCAGATTAGAATTAGATATAAAATCAAGGTAGATAAGTTGGTGTTTGGTTTCCTAGGGGGTTATTTCTTCTTTGTGGGATGGGTGTTCCTTGATCAGTTGGTACTGGTCTTAATGATGAATCTTGTATTTATAAGACTAAATCATATCTTGCATGGTTCAGTGGGTTTTATACACCAAGAGGGTTTACCACATATATCATGTGTTATGTGATTGATCTTGTTATATCTTCCTTGTTCATTGTAATGATTAATTTGTATACATCATGATTGTATGTGCTAAATGTTTAAGAGTGGGGAATTGAATTGGATTATCTAGCATCATTGATTCACCCCCCCCCTCTTAGTGATTGTACCTATAACACATAGAATGATATAACTTGGAAGTATCATGATCAAATAAAGTGGATGCCCCCAATGTCCTAGTGACATGAGAAGAGGGAAATCCCAACATCCTTAAGTACTTAGATCATGTATATTTTTATGCATATATCAAACTTAAATAAAAGTTTGAAACACATGTATGTATAATTCAATGATATTCTATCCATCAACATGGAACTAACACTGTTAGATACCAAATAGATAATAGAATGTGTAGATGCCAAAAATATTTTGGGATTTTTTTTGTATTTATTTATAATATGTGCAGATGTCTAATCAATAAATTATTCATCATCAAAATGTGTAAGACCAACTGGGAAAAGTTTCAAGCTTTGTTTATAATGATGTAATACTAGTTGTTCCATGTTTATGTCTAATTATTTACCTAAATATAATGGTGTAGGAAAGCAACCATGCCCATCATGTTATATGAAAATCTTTGTATCCATATCAAGAAAATTAATGCACATGATTATTATATCTATCTTGGCATTCCACTCAACTATCTAATTTTATTTGAGCTTTATTTTAGAATGTGGTTCATGGTCTAATATCTATAGGGTCAAAATTTCCATTCCACATGTAGACCATGGGTACTGGGTAATCAAATGTATCCTTAAGATTCTAGATTCAATGGAGAGTATATGTGCTCATCTATAATATGTCCCATTTTTTTGAGAAATGTGGTGCCATAATTTATATCCCACTTATTCTTATAAAACTAGAGAAGGTGTAAATATAACCCATCAATATTAGTAATAATAGTCAAATCTACATTATTTGGTTGCATTTAAAAATGGTTATCTTTTAAAATATAGGAAGGATTTTTCTTTTTGCATGTTTATGATACAATTTGTATATTTCCTACATTATTATATTTCTAAGTTAGGTTCTTTAATTCCTCACCTTGATCCCTATTATATCCAATGATCTGATGATAAATACAATATGGTGTTCCCTTTGTAAGTATAAGTTTATTGCTTGATTTGTGTTTGGTACAAGGTAAATAAATCATGTTATGTCTAAGTAGCATAGACAATAGGATATCTTTACTATCTTGTTATGTGCTGATCTATAAATTATGTTGTGAATCCTTTTTTGAAGACTCCACATTGTTCACATGATGTAATTGTATTTAACACTTCTAAGGTTGACTCAGTGTTTTTAACCAAGAGGGATGTATTGAGTAATAGTCATTTACATTCTTGTCTACTATTATTGTTTTTCCCTTATCTAGATTCAGATTTATATCTTCGATAAGTGGATTTAGATTATATATACCAATACTTGTAGGTTCAAATAGATTATGTAAAAGGTGATCAAGTGGATCAAATTTTAGTTTTCACATTTTATCATCTATAATATCATGAGTTTCATCATCATCGTCATCATCATCATCATCATCATCATCATCATCATCATCATCATCATCATCACTCTCATAGTAATATGAAACATGGCCATGTTTATACTCAGTACTAACCAATAAAGCAAACTCGAATGTTGGGGACTCTAGTTATTTTATTGGATTATTTAGTAATGGTTCTTGATCTTGGTGTACATCTATGTGTGCCTTAGTATTGAGTTTTTTATTTGCATCTGAAGATGAAGGATGCATTGTAATTGACTCACCTATTTCATATGTATTTATAAGCCCAAGAGGAATGCGTTATTTAGGTGGTACTATTATAAGTATGTCTTTGGTTTCAAATGTTTCATTTTGAAAAAATTAAAATGTTCATCATCAAATGGCATGGTTAATAATGTCCTATCATGTATGTATTTTACACATTGTTGAAGTGTAGATGGGACATCTTCCATTGAATGTAACCAAGGTCTACTCAAAAATAAATTATAATGTAATGAATGAAACATTACTTTAAAAGTAGTTGGAATTATTTTTATCCTAATGTCGCATATAATGTTATTTTACCAACTTGAGGGCTATGTGAATTATCAAAACGTTTTATATGCATAATCATTTTTTAAAGATGATTAGTGCTAATACCCATAGTGAGTAGGAAGTTTATGCTACAAATATTTAAGACTGATCCATTATCAATGAGAACCTTTTTGATGCCCTTAGTTTACATGGTCACTTGTATGAATAAAGGAAAATCTTGATTAATGATATATTTAGATGGTAAATATATTACATTAAAGGTATTTATATTTATATTTATATTTAAATATTTCAATATGTCTACAAAATAAATGGGTTCAATATCACTTAGAAAAAGGGTCTCACACAATGCCTTGTATAGGATATCCTTGTAAATAATAAATTGCTTTAGGAGCTCTAGGATTGAAATTTTAACATGTGTATTTCTCAATTGGTAAACATGTTCATATCCCTTAGGTTTTATTAAAATGATAGGATTAGGAGGTACCTTTTGTATATTAAAAATTGTAGGATTAGGTTGAGAAACCTCACCTCTTATATTATTAATAACATAGACCACATGATAAAATATAAGTTGTTAGAAAATAATGGGTATGGGATGGTAGATGCCACTCAAATAATTCTTAGGTAGAAAAAATGGTTTAGAGCATACATCTAAACCTCTATACATAAAAATTATTAAGGGAAATCAAGTGTTGTATCCATTTTAAAACCCTCTCATGATGTTTACAACTTTTCTTAAAATTTTTGTAAAGGCAAGTAATATAGAAAAATGTAACAACTACTATAAATTTGAACCCAAATGGGTGATAGATGCATCCATATTGCACAAAAATATAGTAGTCAAGGATTAGAAATAAAAAATATCATAAAACCCTAACTAACATATAGTTTGAAACTCAAGGGAATGGGTTCACCAAATTTATAACCCTAAAGAGGATAAGATCCTAGTATAGATAGATAGGGTTAATAATATAGAAATGAATAATCACAAGGGTGATAAATAGACCTATAGTAGGCCAATTAAATGTAAATCTTAGATAAAACATATACTATATTTATTATATTGAGATATGCTAAAATATAAATTACATATATGCTATATATTGTAATGATAATGAAAAAAGATACTTAGTTAGTTCTAAAGATAATACAAATCTAGGTCTAGAACAAGTAGGAAGTAGACTAAAAGTGTATTATGAAACAATCACCAAAATTTGGATTATTTTCCTTTGTAGCCTCAAACACTTATGTCATCTTGTGATGGTTATGTTGACACTAGTGTTTGGGTTGGATGCCTATTTCCTCTATGGAATACCTACTGAAACATGATGTGATCTCATGGATGTTTTTGGTTTTTTCATTTCCTTCACTTTCGTGTATTCAAATCTGGGTCATTGACTACCACTCCTTGTCAAATAATAAAAACCTTAGTTTTTCATCTTCATCTTGGTTGTTAGAAAGTGAGTTAGTAGTCACATGGTGTTGATTTTCCCTAATGATTCCATAGTCAATGAGTGATGCCTACATAAAAAATACTCTGAAGAGGGCCTCCTACATTATTAGTTCTCCCCTATGTGTTGGCTTACATATGAATCATGTAATGTGTGATAAGAAAGTAAAATAATGACTTAGCTTATAACTTGTAAAATATAGATCTTGGGTTGTCCCTTCATTAATTTAGGCCTATAAATATGTTTTCCTATGACTGATATGGAAATAAGAGAAAATAAAAAAGTTTTACTCACTTGAGTTCTTGATAGAATGATTTTGGTAAGTTTCTTGGTGATTAGGAAATAAAGTTATAGGTGAAGAATTAATGAGGGTTGATTTTATGTTTATACAAGTCACTTTGGAGAATATCTCACATAATAACCCTTAGGCCAATAATTAGGATACTTTTCATTTAAAATTAGATGACTTTAGGGAACTAGACACTTGCATTAGGTAAGGACACTTGTGTCAATGGATGCATTTAACTAGGACACAAGTGTTTGGGTAGTTGGAAAATATGTGTAGGTTAATAACTTTCATATATGGAAGATAAGTAAATTTTAAGCATTTTGAGCAAGATAGAAGACCTGATTCATCAACATAAGACTAGTTAGACTAAGAGATAGGGTAAGGGGGCACAAGAGAGAGTAGATTCAAGACTTTTGAAAGTAGACAGCCTAGAACTAAGAGGAACAACCATGGTCTATGTTTTCCAAGTGTATAAGACTGAGGTTTTATATATTTTATAAATATCATCTACATCCACACCTCATGAATATGGATTCCACTACTAGTTTGAGTATATGGGTGAGAATAATTAAATAATTGATCATCTATGTTGGTTTGAAAATTAGGGTTGTTTTAATTTACCAATGAATCCTCACCAGAGTTAATTTGATTTCTTTATGAGCCATTCAAGGTAAGAGATATACTTATGTCCTATCTAAACATATTATGGAGGTGTATGGATACTCATAAAATAAATTAAAGGAGGAAGGAAAAAGAGAAATGGATAGGGAGAAGAATAAGAAAAGGGGAAACAAAAAATGTGGAACTATTTCATGTTGTGTTTAGTAATTTTTATGCATGTGAATAGCACATGCTAAACTATACACTTAACTTTTTAAGTTCTAGTCAAAATAGATAACATAATGGGTGGATAATACATTGAACTATATATTAGGATGATTATTAGATGGAATAGTATTTGGTATGATAAGAGGAAAGGGATTCACATGATGGAACAAAAAGAGTTAGGCCACATCACATTTCTCATTAAGAGCATATAATTGAGTATAAACATATCTTCAAGGTCCCTCGATATTAGTGATGACAAGGTGAATCACATGATCAATAATAGGAATGCCAAGGTTAGAATGGTTTGGTTAAATAATTCAATTCATTCATTCCAATATATCATATTGGTTATGCCCTATCAATATCATACACAAATTTGAATGATATGTGATGAGGCTAGGTCTAAGGAGAAGAAAAGGAGTGGAGATGAGAATTTAAGACTGAATTACACTGTATTAAAAACCTCAATTTCTTTGGAGGATGATGATGGGTGGATCATGGATTTTTTTATTTCTCCTCTATCTCACTAAGATAATTTAAAATGAGATGGGGGACAAGTGTGGAATGAAAAAACTTTAATTCTAAACTCGACACTGATATTCAATTCAGTTTTTATTGTAGGACCTAATGCCCTAACTCTAAGAAAGAGGCTTTGTGGAGAAATATATAATAATAATATATTTTTATGAAGGTGATATATGTTTTTACTTGTTTTTATGTTATAATCAAGGTTATATGAATGCTTGTATTCATTCATTCAAGGCTTTAGTTGTTTATTGTTTGTAGTTTTTGGTAATGTTTCAACTAAAAAAAAGATAATTAATTGTTTAAATTAAATAAATTATAGTAAATAAAAATTAATAGATATAAATAAATGAAATAATTCTTTATTTTAAATTCATTTCAATGCATGCAATACTAGAAATAAAAATTTAGACTAACAATGCAAATGCTAATTTCTAGCTTTTCTAGATGCAAACTATTTTTTTTGTGTGTGTGTTTTCAGATTATAGGTGAATGAATCTACCTTGAAAAATTGAGATTTTATAATATTAAATTAACTAAAAAATTAGGCATATATCATATCTATCAATACCACTAAGTATCTAAGTATTCCTTTACATATGCAAGCTAGAACACATTTTTGGTGTTTTTAGGTGAATGCCAAATAAGTTAGAATGATTTATATCAAATTAAAATGATCATTTAAGTTATGATTTTATGAATTAATAAAATTAAAATAGAGGTTTGGGTTTACTCAAAGAATGAAAATCAACACCAAGAATACTACCTTTTACTCTCCTATATTTGACTAGAGTTTTCTATTTTCTAGACCAAGAATACTACCTTTTACTCTCCTATATTTGACTAAAGTTTTAAATTTTCTAGTGTTCTTGTTTGTATGTGAACAAGAGCTTGTTTTGAAATCAACTACTGTTATTGGTGAAAATATGGGAATAAAAAATAAGTATTTTTTATATCTATTTATAATTTCAAAATATAAATCTAATATAATGTAAGGAATTAAAATAAACTCATCCAATCTACTAAAAAATGAAGGAAACTAAAACTATAAACCCCCAACTTGATCAAGATGTAGATTATTTGGAAGAAAGATATGTGTTTATGATATGGCCTTGGGCATGCTAACTCCACTCAAAAAAATGATTTAAGGAACTCTATGACCAAGGAGAATGATTAAAAAAGAGTATCAAACCAAGAATATGAGAGGAACATGACTCAAAATAAAATAATGTCTGATTATGTCTATTTAGTGCACTAATTTCAAAGATTAGGTACAAAATTCAATTACCCTCCTTAATTTAAATTATCTAGTCTAAAACATAAATGATCAAAGGAAAAGCTCAAAACAATTGTAAGTAGGTTGTGGCTATAGAAATCTTTAAAAATTCAACCTCTAGTGCCAATTTTTAGATTTAAAATTCATATTAAAATGGAACAATTATATAATATGAATGGTTAAGTAGAAATTAGGGAAGAGTTAGAAGTAATCAAAAATGGAAGAGGGAGTGAGACCGATAGTATAGGGGCAAAATCAAGGTGATAAGAAAAAAAATGCAACAAGAAGCACGAAAAATACATGAAATCTTGAGTTATAGAGGCTAAATTTGGGATATGGATAAAAGGTCATAGAACTAACCCTCTATGTAGGGGGGTTACACAACCATTGGTCCTAGTGACATAATTTCCATAGGGGATGACATAATTGTCACATGAGATGAAGGAACCACTTTGTTAGTGAATATTTTTCCATGTCAAATTTTAGAACCAACATGGTGGTTATATCACCTTAATGGTAGTTCTATCATAGATCAATCTAATTCTATCACCGAGAGGGGTAGTTTCATCCCCCAAAAAATGTTTGTGAACTAAGCTAAAATAGGCCATAAAATTCAAATAAAAGGGGGTGTTTAAGGGGTGTATGAGATATATAATGAATAAAGAAGACTTAGAGTGATATATAAAATCCAATTTGAATGTAAATTATGAGATATAAAATATTTATCAAAACTCTTTAGCCAAGATCTCTCTAATGGCTCATTACCACAACCATTGATTCTTCAACATATACTCAGAAAAAATAAATTGAAAACAAAATCAATTGTTGTACACACAATGAGATAAGTAAAGGATATGTAAATTATTACAAAATGATAAATAATAATGTATATTACAATGAAATCACTTTCTTATATAGGCAAGTCAAAATAGAATACAAGTTAAAATAGCCAATGTGGGACTAAATGCCACTTAAGACTAAACTAGGTAAATAGAAATACCTAGAGCCTAGCAAGCATGATTAAGATAGTCTAACACCCCCCATAAAGTGAATATATGGGATAATAATAGATTAAACAATGTGAATTCATGTGTCCCTATAGATGCCAATCCATCATGCCAGAGTACATGGATGTCGAGTTGTTATAACTGCCAAGTCAAAGTAGGAATGGTGTTGAATATGAGAATCACTCAATACAAACATTCTGCTCTAAATTAATAGGTAGAATGATGAACCCGAATAAGCATATCTTGAACACCCTCCAACACAATTGTGAAGTGAACACAAATATTGGTGAGGTTGCCACACTGGTGTCATTGGTGGGGATACCACACTAGTGTCACTATAAGAATCACCAAGAAGGCCATGGAGTCAAGTAACAATCCTCATATGGGTTCTGGTAAACAAAATAATTGAAAAAGATACCCATGTACAAAGGAAGAATCTCATAAAGTGGAGAAAAAGAAAGGAAACCCATTTGAAAAACTCCCCCCAGAAGAGAGAAAAAACAAGAGAGAGCTATAAAAATCTACCCAAAGATGATGCTAAAGTAGTATGCATTACAAGTACTCATAATTCACAAAATATCTTAATCTACACAAGTGGTGTGAATCCAATACTCGATCACAAAACAGATAACATTGGGATTCTATTGGGGCTGGTTCAGATCTGTATAGATTAAGCCAATAACATTCTTCAATAATGGAGCTGAACACATACAATTTTTTCACGTTATAATATTTCTACTTCATATAAATAGTATACAGAGATACATATTATATAGGAATATCATTCTTATATTTAGGGAGCTTAAATATTTTTAAATGCCTCACTTGAATAAACTTCAAATAACTCAAACACTATATATGAATATATTGTTATCAAAAGTATATTCATGTAACTACTAACCTATATAAAACTATTACAAATGTATTACCATATTATTATAACTAGTAATAATAACAATTAAATTAATAATGTTTGCATACTATACCTTAGTAT